>VUQH01031155.1:44079-67831 GCA_015106775.1 Etroplus canarensis | reverse complement strand
TCAGTCCACTTTATTGCCCTGCACAGCTCACAGTTTAAACCTTGGGTTCACGTGTGTAAAATAAAGTTTCTGGTTCTTGCACCTAGTTTCTGGTTGAGTCTGCTTTTGGGTCCATCCCTTGCCTCCAGCCGCCCGGCCCTGACAGATACACCTCCAAACCATCACAGATGCTGGCTTTTGCATCTTTCCCTGATAGGGCTAGTCATAGGGATAGTCATTTTCATCTTTGGCATGGACAACCCAATGCCAATTTTTTTTTCCTGAAAATGAGCTAAAATGTGGACTCATTTAACCAAAGTGTGAGGTTACACAGCCTTTCAGTAAATCTGAGATGAGTTTGGAGCCAGAGAACTCTGCAATGTTTCTGCATAGAGTTGATGTTTGGGTTTCTCCATCCACAGTACAGTTTTAACATACATTTTTGGATGCAGCGACAGATAAAGTGACAGTGGTTTTCCAAAGTACTGCTGAGCCCATACTAGCATGGAGCACTAGCATAGCATGGAGGTGTCGTAGGCAGTGTCACCTGATGGCTCAAAGATCACACACATTCATCAGTGGGTTCCAGCCTTGCCCTTTATGCCTTAAGATGTCTTGGAATTCATTGAACCTTTTCACAACTTTATGCACTGTAGATGCTGAAAGATCTAAATTCTCTACAATCTTGCATTGAGAAATGTTCCTTTCCGACTGATGAACAATTTTCTCAGGAATTTTGGCACAACAGGGTGGTGTATTGTCCATCCTTACTTGCAAAGACTGAACCTTTGATGGATGCTACTTTTATACCCAATCATGATACCTCACCTGCTTCCAATTAAACTACTTAATGTGGAGTCTTCCAAACTGGTGTTACTTGAAAATTCTGTGCACTTTTAAATCTTATTTTAACTCTGTCTTACTTTTATTAAGTGTGTTACAGCCATCAAATTCTAAATTTGTGTATATCTAAAAATATTTTAAAGTTTATTAAGTTGGTCAATAAAACTACTGCAAATGTTTTATACATTTTTCAGTAAATAAAGCTTTGCATGAATCAACATATCACAGATTTTAATAGAGTTCAGAAAAAAATCTCACTTTTTCTAGAAACTGGGTGGGTAAATGAATGAATGAATGAATGAATGAATAAATGAACGAATAGAAACAAGGATTAATGTAAGCAAACTTTATGAGTATTGTCAGCTCATCTGCAGTTTCATTTATAAAGCTCTCTGAAGAAGGACTGTTTTGTGGCCCTTGATCTAACAGTTTGCCTCATAACACAAATAACATGTTCCTTTGATCCAGATCAACTATGGCAGCTGCTACAAGGGATTTTTAATTGAATGATTATTGTATTAAATAGTTGCTTTTAATGGAGCGTGCACCTCTGCAATTATTTCCGCTTTAAGAACCTGAACCCTGGGCAGGTCTTTACTGCCACAGGCACTTGGTTTGCTTCCAAATGAGTGGTCACTGTTGGTGAGGAGTCAGCCTTTCACCTGCAAAAGAACCATAGAGAAAGACAAGACTAATAAGCACTGAAATTTAACAGAATACTTAAGAATGCACATACTGTATAAACACAGCACAAATGCTTGGCTGTGACTTGAACTTGGCAACAGAAGATTCACAGCACAGAAGGCTCTTTGAAGTTATATGACTGTTTTGCAATCATAAAAAAAGAAGTGTAATAACTACTAATAGAACAAATCTGAATAGCTTCCTTAATCCTGTGATATTTTTCTCTGATAGGATCAATATTTGCTAGAACAATTCCCTTATCCACACAGTGGGATGAAATATTGAATGTATGAAAGAGGTGATAATGTTAGTCATAGTCTTTTTCTAAAACCAAGCACGAGCCCAGATTATGGGATCATTTTTGAAAGATTCTTCTGTTATCTGCAAAGATATTTTCCCTGACATCGGAAAGATGGAAAGCCCACATGATCAAACATAGGAAAATACACTACTGCAAATGCAGTAATGGGAGAGTCAATGCTGAATTCTCTTCATTTTGACTGTTATGTAGAGGCTTCACATAAAAACCTGAGAGATATAAACTTCCCACAAAGACACATGCAAATGTTTCAATTCTTCAGTTTGAGTAAAACAAACATTTCCACAGCATCTCAATCAAAAAGAGCCCTTTGGGAGAAATTATGAGGTAAGAAGGTGAGATAAGGAAAGCTTTCATGTATTATATGCGCAATAAATCAGTCTGTATAAAAGTCATTCGTGTTATAATGTCAAGTTTTTAGGGTTAGAATGCTTTAACTAGAGAGTATTCTCCAAACTGATGGCTTATATTATCCTCCGTGAAAACATGGCCTGGCTATGTTCTTGGGAATTTACTGCTGCCAAATCATAAGTGAGCGCTAAAGACACGTAAGTCACACATTGTGGAGAAAAACAGCTACTCTGGACAATACATTTTGACCACATTGGCATCTAGCATTGGGAAAAAAAATGTCATAAGAACATAACACATACTGCAGTCATTAATGGCAGGGCTTTTATTCATGCATTTGTTTTGCAGTTACATTTGCTAACTGTAGTCTGTTTCTGTTTAGTTTTTATGATGGGTTAAAAGGGAACATATTTGAAAATGAAAAACTCTCTGTATCACGACTTTCGGCATTCATGTGAAGAACTAAGTATAACCCATGATTCAGTAACTTGTAGAGCCACCTTTAGCAGCAATAACTTGAAGTAATCATTTTGTATATTATTTTATCAGCCTCTCAGATCACTGTAGAGGAATTCTGGCCCACTCTTCTTTACAACATTCTGTCAGTTCATTGATGTTTGTAGGCACTCTTTTAAGGTCCCACCACAGCATTTCAGTCAGGTCAAAGTCTGTACTTTGAATGGACCACTGCAAAAACTTCATTCATTTCTTTCTCAGCCATTCTGTTGTGTTCTGGTGTGCTTGGGCTCATTGTGCTGTAGCATGACCCAGTTTCAGCCAAGCTTTAGCTGTCAAACAGATGGCCTCATATTTGACTCTAGAATATTTTGGTATATAGACGAGTTCATGGGCAACTCAATGACTGCAAGGTGCCCAGGTCCTGTGGCTGCAAAACCAGCTCATCACCAGCCCTCCAACATTGTTCTTGACAGCTGGTTTGAGGTGTTTCTATTGATATGCTGAGTTTGGTTTTCACCAAACGTGGCACTGTGTTTTATGGCCACACACCTCCACTTTCCTCTCATCTGTTTAACGGACATTGTTACAGAAGTCTTGTGGTTTGTTCAAATGTACCTTTGCAAACCTACCTTACCACATTCCTGAATGCTCCACACCAGCAAACTGCCAAAACTTATGTTTTGAAAGAGGTGGTTACACTTGCTGATAATCAGTTAATCAAGTGCATTTGAGTAGCTGCACATGGCTGCTACTTACAGCCTTAATTACCATGGAAGCAGTAAAAAGATGTACCTTTCTGCTGCTCCCTTGTATTCTCCACCAAGGGGTCGTCACAGCAGATTAATCAGCGTTGGTAATTTGGCAGAGGTTTTACGCCAGAACCCTCCATGGTGAGAGGAGCTTATGTCCCCACCTGGAATTGAACCAGAGACCAGGGACCTTTTGCTTGTAAGGAGAAAGCGCAAACAAGTACACTACCAGGGGACAGACTGTGAAAGCAGTAAAGGTGTACTTAATTTTACAAGAACTATATAGAGTTGTTCCTGAACGGGATTAGTGGAAAAGGATGGATGGACGGGTGGACAGATGGATGGATGGAGATTTAATACATTTTAAAGTGTAAGTTTTTTATGTTAGTGTATGTATATATACAGTATTATCTGTAAAAGTTTATTATTTGTTTAATTATGTATTTTATTGTTGTGTTTAGACTGCCACACTGTAGTCATTAAAACTGTGACTACAGATTAAACTAGTGACGGTTTGGATGGATTATATTACCTTTAGAGAGAGCCATGCTAGCCCATCGAAAGACCCGGTCTTTACAATGAGTTAAGTTAAGGTATTTCTATATTAAATTTCATTTTTGGTATTATTTTGTTATCTGAGAAGACACAGACTTGCACATGTACAAGTACATATAACTATGAAGTGCACAACCTCAAGGCATCAGCTGGGAGAAAATGTGCTTTGGAAACTACAGTCATGTGACCACAAAAACACATGAAGCACAAAAGCTGTTGCAACGAATTCACTTCTTCTACCTAAATGTAACTTTAGACAAATAACAAATTTAAATACGTAATTCAAATGTTGAAATACATGCCCAAATAGTATAATGTTTAGAATTTTATAATTACAAACAGAAATCACTCATAATATTTAAATCTAGTGTTTAAAGTGGCCATGTTACAGGGAGTGTCAGTTGGTGGCGCAGAGGTAACATTAAGCACAGACAATATTATTTCCTACCTACATATCTGTGGGTCACACAGGACCCATTTCACATTTCACTGTCTTTGATTTAATAATGCACCCATACTCTGGAAAATGAGGAACACGACTGATCGCTTTCTTACTTTTCTCTGAAGTTAGCTTGTCATCCTTCTCTCCCCTGTTTAACAGCCATACCCAAACTTAAGTCCACCCTCTTCCCACAGTCACTCTAAAATCCATCACCACACATCTCTGTCAGCTCCAGAGAGACATGGAGTCGGGTGCACTGAGTTGTCCATGTTCACCCAAGCACCAGCGGACCTCCGATGGGGAAATGCTTGGCTGCAGAGAAACCTGCACGAAATTAAATTCTTCACTTGGCTGACTAGGGTGACTCGTCCTGGTCTGCCGGCCTGTTCCTTCATTATTCCTGGGCTGATAACTGACTGAACGGGATGTCTTGTCTGTTTAATGCCAGCTCAGCTGCTTCATGGGAGGAACGGGCTTGTCACTCTCTGCTATAACACACTGTATTACCATCTCCACTTCATTTATTTGGCTCAGATTTTGTACGCCCGTCAAGCCACCCAAGCCCCCCCCTCAAAAAAAGACACTTGCAATTCACCACTGCTCAACCTTCTGCATCTTTTAGGAAACAATTCCGAATAACCTGTCCAAAATTTTCATTAAAATGTCATTTAGATGTCAGCCTGATGACTTAGATTTGAAACAATAAAGGTGACTTTAATTGTAGCTCGTCATACCCTCATCTAGTTTTCAATGAGTAGCACTGGCCGACTGATTCTTTTGCCTTTTATCAGCAGATTAAAAACACTATCTTGTATCAAGCACAAAAAACAGCATTAAAATTACCCACTGACCACAGCAATACTGTATAAGCAGAGTTTCTGGTGCAGGGGCAAGCAGCAAGCTTTGCTCCTATGCATTTATGAGCACTGAGTTAAAGATTTCTGTACAAGAGTACTGCATGATTGACTGTTGCAGTATGGAAACACAGGCAAACAGCCACTGTCAAAGACACGACTTGCACTTGACCCGGCAGCACTCAGCGCCTGGCCCCCACCACTTTAGAGTCTCTAGAAATGGCTCTTCTCAGCTAGCTTTGTGACATTTGCAGAATTAAAATGAATATATCCTTTCCTAATGCACTGGTATGTAGTACACTAATCATAATTCATAGCCTTAATGTAGGCTTTTAAGTGCACATGCTAGTGTTGAGCCTTCAGTGCTCATAAAGGCAAATCAATGGCAAATGCTATTGTCTTATTGGCAAACAGTCACTCAGCATAGAGCATCAAACATATGCTTGCTTTTAGAGCAAAGCCATCTCTGAGAGGATAGTAATAAGTTTGGGGGGAAAAAAAGGAGAAACCAGTATTTGGAAGTCATTAAACATCCAACGCCCACTCCTTCTGTGTAACCTCAAAGCCAATACTGTTGTAGGACAAAATGCTTTCAAATGTGACAACTGAATGTTTTTTAGGGTATTTGTTTGTTGATTTCATAATTGGTATAATTTTTCACAAGTACATGAGTGTCATGCCATGATAGGCTTTACAATCCTGGTAATGCAATGGCCCGTAGTTCAACCTTAAGATCAATAATGTATTAAAAACTAAGAGCTTATTGAAATAATAGAAGGGTTTTCGCCAGGGAAGAAAGGCAAGGAAAGAAAAATGCACCAAAGAGAAGTGTTTGATTCTACGCCAGGCCTTCATTGTGAAGTGCATTGTTTTCATGCCAGTGATTTTACTCCAAGAAATAAAGGGACAGAGAAAGTCTTAGTGATGTGAAAATTCTGGACTCGGTGGTATTGATGTAGAGGACAATGTGAGAGCAGCATAAAGCAGCACTTGATATTTCAGAGCCCAAAAGAACTGCAAAACCAAAACTGTGAATACAAACTGTTCATTTTTTCTTATTTGGATAGCAGTCAACGTGTTGATGAAGTAAACGATCCCAGACCGTTTTGCCTACACAGGTCATTATTTGCAGTGCCTCATCAGTGTATAACATTTGGCAATCTGTGGTTCCCTGCTGCTATCTCTCTCTGTTGGATCTCCCTGTTTTGACAGTGTTTGAGAGAAGAACACTCTGTGAGGTGTCAGGTGAAGACTATATGTGACAGATTTGGAGGGGAAATCAAGAGAAGACAAACAGGCAGCTAAATGCCTGGGAAATGTCTCAGCGCTCAGACAGAAGGCGATAAGTGCTGTTGACGTGGACATGACAAGCTAGCAACAGTAAACCTCAGGACACGCATTCCCACCGGAGGCCCAGGAGTGGACACAGTTCTCTATGACTGAATGCTGAATGTGCTTAACAGAAGAAAATTAACAAGACGTGGAAAGCCCCCACCACCACCATCATGCACACACATAGACACGCAGACATATATATGCAACAACTTCAAGCACCTCTACCTTTCTACTGTAAGCTCTTTGATATTTCTCTGTTTCTCACTGACAGTCAGCTTTGGTTTTGATCAAGGTTTGATTTCTTGTGACATATCTGATGCATACTATGAAAGCAATACAACCCCACACAGAGAGGTATGGTGTAGCTAAACTTTAACTGTTGCACAGCGGTATGCTGAACAGGGCAATGACAGAAATACGTCGCTTTTCCACATCCATGCCTAAGAAATCATACAAGTGAAATAAATGTATAAAGTTTCTTCATACTGGTGTTGATTTCTTTTCAAACTGGTTATGGTTGAACACTGTCAACGTATGAGACTGACAGAGGAAAGGGAATATTGTGCTTTCATTTCAGCTGCATCAGAAAGCCTTTTCAAACCTAAACACAGTAACTCAATGTAGAATCAGTGTTTTGTACAAGAAATGAATAAGAGTCTATTTAGTAGCTCATAATAAAGTAATATTCATAAAAGAGAACTTTAAAAAAAATTATATTATGGTATAATTTGCAGTGGTGGAAAGTAACCAAGTATTTACTTAAGTGATTAATAGTTTTGAGGCACTTGCACTTGAGGTATTTATACGGAGTCTTTCCATTTGATATTACTTTATGCTTGCACTAATTATACCTGATTTTTACTATGCAGCTGAAACATGTGCACACAGAACTGCATGCTACGTACAGCCTTAATGGTTTTAATGTGGACTTGCCTGTGTTTCCCCCTGACAAATTGCTTTACCGCTAAATAGTACCCCTAGTAACTTTCAAAATCTCAAAATTAACCCTCTAGAGTCGACGGACATGTCGGTGTATCCAAATCACTTCACTGCAAGTGATCACATGACTGCAGCCCCCGCTAGTAGAATGAAAAGTTCGGTAAAGTGATTTGGACATGCCAGCGCGTCCGTCCACTCCAGAGGGTTAAAATTTTGCACCACTGAAAGCACAAATCTTTTCAGGAGGTCTCAGTATCACCCAAAATAAACAGTTTGCAAAAATTCTGAAAATAGTTTCAGAGCTCAAGGTGAAGCCATCATAATGGTTACATTGTCTTATCAACAGCTCAGATCTCTTAATTATCAAAAAGTGTGATTTCCTTTATGTAATTTTGTTCAATAAGTAGTTTAACCTCAAACGAAGTGTTGCAAAATAACTCATTAAGTATAATATGATGTTAAAGGGCATCATTGTTCCGCAGTTTGTGCCTTGTAATTCTCTTTCTTTATTTTTGTTGTTATATAGCTAATGCTCTTTTGTATTTGCTCTTGAGATTTATGTATTTTAAAGACCTAGTTGAGGATGGGCATTGTAAATCATCTTTAGATTTAAATTTTGTGCTGTATGGCTCTTGCTCAAGTGAAACACTTGATCCCATTAAAAGTAACTAATGAATCAAACTACTGGGAAAATGTAGAGAGGTACAACATGTCCCTCTGAAAAGCAATGTGGCAAAAGTAAAATCTGAAAATGTTCAAAGCATACAAACACTGGGAATAAAGTTAAGTTCTGGTCAGTGCGCTCTGCTCTCCTCGCCTCTTTTGTATTTTTGAACACTCAGAAAAAAATACAGATTTGTCTACATTTATTGAGCCTGTACAATTCTCTCCCTAGTTCTTTTTTTGGTCTCAAGAACTTCAGAGAGAAGTGCATGACCCTTTTGCTGCTGAAGTATTTACCCCCAACTTTGCATGTCTGTCTCTTTAAGTTATAAGTTTCAGATCTGACCAGGGATTTATTTTATTTACAAATTAAACAACACTCTGCACTGATCTCAGAATTTTCCCTAGCTGTAGTATATGCTCCTAAAAGCAGTAGTACTTGAAGGAAACTGATTTTGCTGTATATATTTTGCTTCTGGCATTAATTAGTACAGTAAGATGAAACACAATATGCTAAATTTATGACAGACCTAAACTCTCCTAACCTCTCAGAATCTTAAACCTTTGGAGGTTTAGTGGTGCTGGGAGTATTCTGAGTATTTGAGAAGATTTAAGGGGAACTAATAGGACATGCAGAGGGTTGGTGTGAGGAAAGAGGATGGAATGGATAGGGTGAGATTGAGGCAGATGATCCGCTGTGGTGACCCCTAATGGAAGCAACCAAAAGAAGAAAAAGAAAAGGAAGAAGAAGAAGAAGAAGAAGAAGAAGAAGAAAGGCTGATGTATTATGCAGGTGATACAATGTGCTTTATTAGTACCCAGTTACAAGGCTAATGTGATGCTGAAAGCCATGTGGAGCTGATAAGGTGTTACTGCGTTGTGTATTATTTTTACATTAAATGAACAAAAATCTGCAAAGCTGTAGGCATGTTCATGAAGGTCATCATTAAAGTAGGGGAAACAGTTGCAGCAAGGAGGCCCGCCTATTCAGAAGAAGTAGAATCCTTTTACCCTGGCAGAAGTCCTGAACAAGACCTGTTTGGGTGTGTAAAAGTAAATTTTTTGGATGTACATGTATTTGTCATCGGTTTAATAAAGAATAAGTGACTATGACTTAGGTTATTGGTTAAAAATGACCATGAATAACTTGTGATAAAACAGCTGTTCCTAGCTAACATGTAAGAGTTTGTCATAACTGGTCAGAGCTACATGACTCAATGTACTACCAGAGCTTGTTTGTGTGTGTTGACATACTTTTGGATCAGAAAACTAGCTTACATTACATCTTAAATGTTATGTATATTATATTATATTGATTAAGGTGTTTAGAGTCTTGTCCTTATTAAGATAGATAGATAGATAGATAGATAGATAGATAGATAGATAGATAGATAGATAGATAATGTTTACTAGGTTGTCCTGCCAGGTAGTAGAATATCAAAGAGGACAATTCACCTGTTATTGGGGAGGAAACCAAAGCAAATGCAAAACATGCTAAAATTTTAGATTTAAATTTCTAAATAAAACTAAGCAAGTCCATTAATAACTAGAACCGCTCAGGGGTCAAACCTCCATCAAGGCCACAAAGTGTCCCCCACCCCGGTGAAATCATGAAAACCTATCTCTTACATTTGGAATCACATATATGTAACTGTAAGTTCAAAAGTTTTCCTCCGGAGCTAGATAACTAATTAACATTCAGCATATGTTGGTGTTTACTAAACCAGCAGATTTTCAGGTGCAATCTGATGTCAGTTGCAAGTCTGAAGCATTATTTGCTAACTCACAGTAATGAATTTGTCAGGAGCCCCTTATATTTCCACATTCTGGATTCTGGGTCCTGAGCAGACTTCAGTATGGTAGATCATATGGAGACATTGTACTGCAAGTTTTATGTAAACATTATGGCAATTATTTATAGAGTAACAACCAATTTTTTAAAAATTGCCACTATCCCATAAAATTCCTACATATGGATCTGAGTTCTCAATCTGGAATACTTGTGCCAGGTAAGATAAAGGAACTGCTACATATGGATAATGCTACACCTAACTTGCTTAGCTTGTCAGCATTGTAGTGGCTTTTCAATAACACCCGCATCACATGGTATACACCTCAGATGACACCAGCCCAACCAAATGTATAATGCCTAGAAACTGATGCATGTCCTGGTTGGAAATGTCTGGCCAGAATTGCATCGTGAATCAAAATTGGGGTAAAACACTTGAATTACAGAGCACAACTGTGATGTTTTCCCTCCTGGACTGCCAGATCATGAATATATATTGCATTATGAAGATGTGATGACATTTAGAGCAATCACATTTAACCCTCTCCTCTTGTGCCTCTGTTTCTCCTCTCTCCACTAATGCATTTTGCAGCAAGGAATGCATCTTAAAAGATTCAGGGAGAAATGTCAGCCAAAGCAGACACTGCTTGAGAGCTGGGGTCATTTCAGACTGGTTTCTGAATTCTGGAGAGCACACACACACATGCACGCACAAACACACACTCACAAAGGTGCTCTATCCTTCACTATCTCCCCATATTCACCCGCCCCCTTTTTTTTTCCTATTCCACTCTGCCCCAGCCCCCTTTTTCTCTAAATATTTCTGTTGGTTTACCCTTGTCCATGTGACTGTTTTGGAGGTAGCACGAACGCACTACCATGAGAGAGGCTTGACCAGTTGGGCGCTGTCTCCCACCTCATTACCAGATGCAAATGAAACGGGTACACATGTTTAATATTTAGTGGCAGCAGAAATGTCAGGCTGGCACAAGATGGAATTAAACAGCACTGTCAGCGCAAGTGAACTCAAGGCTTTCTCAGCTATTTCACTTCATATTGAGTTACTGTCACAATTTATTTCACAGCGGTGGGACGACTAGTGTGAAAATGTTCTGTGATGCCTTTAAGGATGGAAGGGGAATCAAGGAAGAAGTGTGAAGGGTATTGTTCTGATGAGGCTTTGTATTTATTTCTAAGCTCTGTGACAAAGCTTTATTGTCTTAACAAAGCACTACTATTCTTCAGGATTTTTTTTTTCCTTTTTTGTTTTAGGTTATCATTTTAGCATGTCTGTTTCAATGGATAATATTCAGATTAAATGAAAAAGAAAGAGCTGGCAAATTCACTGCGTTTTTAGAAAAGTATATACAGTGGACTGCTGAGCTGCAGACCTCCCAAGAGAAGAGTTTGGTTTAACAAATCCTGATGATCTATAATCATTTTGAATATGTAACCCCGTCAATAAGGAGTGAATGACTTAAAGGAATGTGGCTTTGTCTTGTACCATGTAAGTCATATATAATAAAACAACTCTTAAAAATATCATATGCCCAATAACAGTGCATATGTTGTCTGCAAAATGATGTCAAATTGGATTTTGCACTCTTGTCACCACACACAGTTGCATATTATCAGACTCAGGGCTAAAGCAAGTTAATGTTCATTCTAATCAGTATGGCAGATAACACAGGGACCCACAGGGACCTAATTAAAGATACTGTACACGAGACATTTATCTTTGCAGCCCTGGCAAAAATCCTCACATCAGTTTATTCTGGAAAAGAGGCACAAAACAGATTATATGATGTATGTTTAGTTGTTACTGTATGCAATGCAGCAAATTTTGAATTAATCCTTTTTTTTTCTTTTAGAAAATATCATCTTTAGTCAGATCGTATCTATAGGGCTTTGAGAGATGAGCCAGGGTGATGGTCACACAGCATGGTCAGATTAAATAGAAAGAGGAACCTTGGAAAGAGGAAAAAAGTTGTATTTTTAATTAATTAAAGCATTATCGAGCCATATTGTATGAGTGAATGGAAAATGAGAAAGTTTTGCTGTGGACAGGCAGTCAATGAACTCCCACTGCCTTCTGAAAAAAATAGAAGCGTTTCATTATTCCAAGGTGAAGGCTTTAAAACAGCATTTTAAATGTTACCCCGCTGTTCAAGATCATGAAAACCTTTAATTTCATGCAAATGAACAGCAAGGAGCATGGAGCTTAATGTAAACGAATGCTTCTTTTGTACTGTTGTAGAAGTGAGCTGGAGAGAGAGAGAGAGAGGCCAGGAAGAAAATTCCCAAGGATTCTTTAATTGCTATCTGAAATTATGTAAATCCCTCTGCTAGGCTGAGTGCAATTATCCAGCGCCTCTCGCTGCCAGCTTTACTAATGTCTAACAAAATATCGGTGGCTGACATTTAGACGTGGTAATGCAAATGAGATTTAATTTTTCTTCCAAGACAAAGGGCAGTGGAAAGATCACACCATTTTATACAATAAAGGCTGAAAAAAGTAGGGTTTGCAAGATGACAAAAAATGTTGATCAAGAAATGAGCCAAGCATTGAAGCCCATTTTATATCATAGTGCCAAATAAGATTATTCTTTATATTGTGGACTATTAATCTGTTTCTGTTGCCACGGCGAGGTATGCTGAAAGCAGCAGACATTTATTTAGGCATGGAATTAATTGCAGTGTGTGCCTCATTTTTAGTAATGATATGGGAAACCCTCCCAACTCCCAATTGTTAGAACACGTTGCTGCCATGACTGTGATGTTGAGCTGTTTGGATCTCATTTTTTCATTTATCTCCCCAGGTACAAAGATGGATGTAGGCCAGGCACTGCAGCCTGGTGAGACTCCCCTGTGTGTAGCTCAGAACACCTGTCCCACTGTGTGTTGGCACCTCCAATCTTTACCAGGCCAAGGAGAAGCACCAGCTCTTCCCCCAAGCCACTATCTCCTGGGACTCAAAAGGAGGAAGATGAGGTGGAACTTAGGGAGTGGTGTTTACTGAGAGATCTGCCACCCAAAACTGCATTTCTTAACCAGAAATCAAATTACAAGCTGCTGACAGGGAGGAAAACTGGCTATTAATATTTTAGTATGGATACTGTGTGCAAGATACCCCCAGCTGTGAGTGTTCTTGGGTGAAGGGGGAGAAACAACACTGTGATACACCAACAAGTACCTGTCTAGAGTGCTTCTACTACACCAGCATATAATAACAAAGCCACTATGGAATGTTGTGGCAGAAAATAAGCAGACTAATGATACACACTTGTATTTAGAGCAGATAGCAACTTGTAAGGCTGTTATGGGATGAAAAGTCTCAGCTATGATAACACATGAAAAACTTAAACTGTGCTCCTTATGGGTGAAAAACTTTTCATTTCTGGAAAAAAAAACATTCCATTAAAGATCAGCTTTAAACAAGGTGGATTTTTTAAGCCTATGAAAAGTTTTTTTTAAAAATTCATGGATTTCGCAGGACAGTAATGTAATCTCGAAAAATATGGGTGACAAGCTACATAGTAACAGCTAAAAAGCATGAAATTCTTGTTGCTTGGGTGCTAAAAACTCTGGGTGAGCTACTATATTTCATTTTCACAGAAAGGCAAATATTGTATATAGACATTTTTACTATTTTGTTACTCAAAATCCCTTTAGCTAACTGTTTTACAAAATGTTTGCTTTTGCATTTTTTATGCTAAGAATCCACAATATAGAGTATATGTCAAACTTTAACATGCAGATATTCTGAGTTCCTCAATTATTTCTAAATGGGCCGTTATTATCACTCTGCTTTATGTATGGAACAAATCATCACAGGTCACAAGAAAAAGGCTTTGAAAATTCACCATGCGGGACATTTATTTTGTTTTGGCGATGGTCTGTCCAACAGAAAGCTTTATCATGCATGTTAATGTTATCTCAGGATCCGCACCTACTGCTAATGTGCTGCATTCGTAGGTATTCACTATTGTATATAACCCCCACTGCACCTCTATCACCCTCCTTCTTTTCCTCATCTCTAGGTTTCTAACCTCCATCTTCCCTGCCCCTCCACCACCCGTACATCCATCAGAGCGCTGTCATGGTAGAGGGGCTCCGATGCTCCTTCCTGATGCGGCCATCAAGGCCCTCCATCTAACACAAGCCGACACATCATAATAACAGTAAGAGGCCTTTCCTGTCCAGTGTCATGCTTGGAGAGATTAGTTCCCCTCCACAAAACCCAGGTAATTTGCTTTTGCTGAAACACATTTGTAGATCGTATTCTTTCAGGTTAACTAGTTCATGAGAAGAGATGAGACACTTGCTGCACAGTATTTGCTCTTTTATGCCATTACTCCTCTCTCTCAGTCTTTTTAAGTACAAACCAAACAGCTTTTCTTTTATAGTTTGAGTAGTGGAATATATAAGTAGTCCCTTAATGGTTAAAAGATGTCTTTTCTTTATTTTGTGTACATACATATTGTACTTGAATGTCAGCTGTATGCATAAAAATTTATCATATCCAAATACTACATAGATAGATAGATAGATAGATAGATAGATAGATAGATAGATAGATAGATAGATAGATAGATAGATAGATAGATAGATAGAGATTACTGTGTTAGCAGTACAAGTCTCCACACTCAGTAGAGAAGGTGACTACTGAGGGACGTAAAGCAAAATTGTGTCATCATTTTCTGTTGAATTAAAGTTAGAATGTGTCCCTGGCTTCTTTGGATGTAAATCTAACTGTTGCCCTGATGTAAGGACTGTCAAATGACAATTTTAGTCAGTTTTTTAAAAATGTATATACTTTTCATACAAGTTTACTTTTAATATATTTTGTGGCTTAGTCCTTTCAGCAAGACTTAATTTCTTTGGGTCTAATGTCTCTTTCATCCTTTATTAATCACTTGCACTAAATCCTCTCTGTGTATGAATGGGCTGTGCTCTGTGTCTTCTCACATTTGCTGCATGATCATATTTCACAAACACTGCATTTGAATTTTTATGTACAGAGTATGCAATATCCATGATAAACTGAATATGTAAATAGGTAACCTTTATTTATGAATCCCTGCCAGAGTCGTACTCTTAAGTATTACTTTGAATGATAAGATGGATAGACAAAAAATGTTTGTTAGGGGGATTCTTGTGTGGCCGAGGAATGATTGATAATTAACAGGTTAATCTATACAGGTTGGAGGTTATATTTGAACTTGCTTTCACATTTTTTAATGTAGAATAAGATTAATCATGCATTTGTAATTCTAATTATTAGGAAAAAGACAACTTTTAATAATATCTTTTAAAAGAGACTAAAAAGATGTGTTTTTATACTGCTTGCTTGCTTTCTTCTATTAGGACGTATAACATTGCTGTACAGAGCTGAGAATATCTACTAATTTATTTGAATAAATCACCCGAGGAAGTACCTAAAACTATTCAGGTCTGTATCTTTTAGTCACACATTTAATCCCAATGCTACATTCCATTACATTTCCAGGCTGTAAGTGCCTTGGAATTACCCATCACATCCTGAAGGATTCCTTTTTGTTATTGTTTAGAGAGTGGTTAGCATGCCGAGGATGCTCCAAATACGATTTTACATCCACTTATGGAAATCCATTGTTCCTTGAACATTTCCACATACAAACCAATATATGCTTTTCTGAGAGGTCTAAGACCTCAATTACATCAAAGGCAGTTTGTCCTGCTGCTGGGCTGCCTGTTAAAGGGCTTAAACAGCTGTGTCAATGCTACCCCCTTGTGACCGCACTGCAGCAGAAGAATTTCTTTGCAGCAGTATTTCAGTGCAAGAAAAATGGTTGAATTCAATAAAATAAGAACACAATGAAAGAGCTATATTTTAACTTGTGTGAAATTTCTGGAAGGTCTTAGGCTCTAAAATTCAAATAGTTTCAACATTGCAACATTTCTGCCCATTATTCTGCACAGGTAATTCTACCTAACACACCCATATTACAGTAGAGCCTGTTAGTATATGCCTTGTTTTGAAGGGCAATTGTCTGACATCTTCATCGCTGTTTGAACTATGAAGCAGTGAATAATAAAGATTAAAAGAAAATCTGTGAGATGTTATTTGCACAATAGGAACTGAAATGTGTCATCACATCACCTATTGCATTTGTAGCTCCTAGATCTCTTTCATTAAAACCAAAGACGTCTAGAAAGTTGCTATGATGACGTTCAGACAGATGTGCATGTCAGAGGCATGAGAGGGAATATTTTGGAGGGCACTCCTCCTGCTATCCTAGCCCCGAGAAGAGAAAAGCATGCAGTCTTTTATTGTATGGACTTGAAAAGAAATAATTAGACACACAGATATATAATTCTGCAAAGCTGCATGGCTCACTTGTCACATGTCGCAGAAAGAAAAAGAGGCTGAATTCTCTGAAGTGCAGTTTGCCATAGGCCGCCACTTTTATTTTCTTAAGTTTGCTCTACCTTCAAAGACACTGCGTGGGATTAGGAAGTTAGAGCGCCGGGGCTTTTATTCTTTCTTACTGTAGAAGAGTGTTGGGAAATCGAAAAGGGAAGGGTTTTGCAAATATTAGTATTTTATTTGAAACTGAAGTACATTACAAACTGAAGTTTAATTAAAACATATTGTTCAACAAATAGATTACAGAACTGTGCACGATAACAGATGGATAATATTTAATAGTTTGAATAATTATCAAACAATGCAACACCAGCATGTTCTAAGTTTTTATTACACGCTTTGAATAATTATGACAACTTTAAATTACAAAGCAAGGTTCCGATTGAGCATTTTGTATAAACCCTGTAATGACAACTGAAGTGACATTTGTCATCAACTTCATGGAAAAGTCAGAGGAAGTAGCTCATCAATCAGAACGGACATGTCAATACTAATAAGTAGAGCTTGATGAGAGATTAGTGATCCATAAGTATTCCAGGGAAAAGGGCACTTTAAATTTCTCTGTTTGCAATACAGCCAATTTAATATTTTTTTCTTACTATAAATCTTGTAATTTCCCTACTTCAATAATATTAGGTAAAACAGCATTCATTTAAAAACAGGGGTACACAATTTACATGAAAGCTTGTGACTGCCCTGCAAAACATTGTAACAGAAATCCTCTATAATTCACTGTGAAGCATGAGGCTGTATTAGGGGGCTGCACTATGTTGACATCTCACACAGCCCCTGAGGTTAGGCCATGTCAGTCACAGGACATGTGATTGCAGGAGTCCCCGCCTGCCCTCTCATTGACACCTCCCATCGACTTTCCTTCATGCAGATCAGTGAGCCTAAACCATTTCATTCAGGGTGACCCACCATCTCCCTCCATGCTGGACAGGTTGATTTGTGCCTTGCTGGCAGGCTTCAACAGAGCTATGACTTTTATCCACTTAAGTATGTATATTTTACCTGACTGTATGGTTCCATCTCTCATTAATAGTCTGTGCACACTGAGAGGCATGGCTCCTAGCACCGTGTACACTGTGCATGCTACCAAACAATGTTCACTTTCAAAGAAGAGAAATAGTGTTTGAATTATTTTCTTCCATGACCTTAGGTCCATGTATGTAAACATGTGACCTAATATCATGCTACAGCGCTGTTATTTATGTCATATAATCATCTCAACTCCCTCAGGATGCAGTCGGCACACAAACATGACCAAAATACATATTTAGATTTATTTGTCTGCAACTGTCCAATAAAACATATCCTTTGCATTTCCATCTCTGGGCTTTAGTCCCAGTGGGAGTTGCTGGCTGAGAAATGTTGTGCTTTCAAGCTTCAGGGAACAGCAATGTGAGCAATGTTCAGGGTGGGGGAAAAAAAGTGGTACGCTGCCTAAGTGTTGTACTATAAAGAGAGAAGAAGTAGGTTTTCACATTCCAAAAGCCTCCAAGGGCTTTAGCTCTGCAGTGGAATGTGGGTGCAATCATCATACTCATCTCAGGAGAGACCAGACTATAGTAGGCTCCCAACCACTCAGCCATTCTCTTTGTCTCATTTTCCTTTTATTTCTACATCTGCAAGATCATTTTCTTCCTTCTTTTTAGTTTGTCCATCTCCTAATACTCACTTAAACCAGCTATGTTTTCTGTCAAGGAGAAGTATTTTGAAATGCCCAAACGAGCCTCGGTTATGTCATTGTCATTTATGGAAATAAAATGTACAACGTTGTAATGAAACAAGTCGATTATAAAAGCGGAATTAAATATTTTATGATGTGCTTATGAAGAATAAAAGAATGTCTTGATGAAAGCTGTGCCCTTCAGTATAGTGCGGATTTCATCCTCATGCCATTCACACATGTTTTAGGGTGTTTGTGGGAGGAGAGGCATCCCCTCTGTGACCAGAGTCATAAATGAATTACTATAAAAAGGGTTACTCAAGGGCTAGATGGCTTTTACGTAATTGTGCTGTGGTGTAATGGGGTATGGGTCTTTCCATAAAATTTCAATAAATTGTACATTTTCTCAATGACTTGTTGCCCCAGTCAATGGCACAGTGAGAACACTAGACTTGAAGAAGTGGACTACGAATGCTGGCATAGGCAATGTTATACTGAAATGTGAACTATTAAAAGGGTAGCAATATGCTTTTTTGTAACTAACGTATTTAGGCTTGTTTAAATTGTCATTAGAGGTCATATGTGACATCTGTGTAAAAATTGACTGCTAAGTGGACCTCATATTCACAGGACATTACAGGGCTAAATGAAATTCATGGCCAAGCTGCCATTCTCCCTTGAGTAAATCTAAACCTCTTCTTATTGGCTATGCCTTTGAGTATGACACCAAGTTAACTTTGTTACAATATAATACATTTGTAACTTACGTGTTCTCATTTCCCTGAGTAAACTAAATCACATCAATATGCTTTAATCATTCTGGGGCTAACAGTAACACCCCATAAAGTCCCTGAAAAATGACATATACTTGTATATAGCATGGTTGCATATAACAACACAACATGGTTGTGGCTAAATAAGCAAGAATAAAAGATGAAATAATTATTTGTAAAACAAATTATTGAGAAATGAACAGGTAATGACTATCTTTTTTTAGCTGAACTGCATGGGTGTGGCTTAATTGAGATGTGGTAGACAGAAGTGTATGACACCCTTTTCTGTGTGTGTAGGATCCCCAAGATTCGGGGGATGCTGATTGTGAAATAGATTTTAAGGGCCTTTGAAGTTGTACTTATTTTAAATCCCAGTGCAGATAATTTTAACAAACTGATATTAAAACATTCAGTCCTACCTCTTGGTTGGCAGCTGCTCTCTGAGTATCTGGAATATTGGTTTCTCACACTTTCTGTAATTAGCAATGATCAAGAGGAATTATAAGCGGCAGTTAACATCATTGGACTCCTCAATGACCTTGATAGATGGTCAATTATAGTGATCAGGTCGTGGCGTTTATTGGATTTAAAGTGGCAGTGATGGGCCCTTTTGGCCAGGCGTGGGTAATTATCACATTTATGCATGATTTAAGGCGACAGTCTATAACAAGAAAGACTTGACTTAAATTTAATCATTTTTTTATTTATGCATTTATGCAAAAGTTAACAATGGATAGTCATGAGTGGAATGATGCTGAGACTGGGACTAATGTAATATTCACACAAAATCTGGCCAGAGCACTAGACACAACATATTTGAGAATGAAAGAGAGCGCACTACTTCCACTCCTTAGTTTGTTTTGTTGGTTTTCATTCTTTCTTGTCCCCATAGTATAATAGTTTACACATTTACCTTACAAGCAAAAGGTCCCTGGTTTGGTTCCAGGTGGAGGCACAAGCCCCTCTCCCCATGGAAGGTTGCATGAGGAAGGGCATCCAGCATGTAGATTATGCAGATGTGGCGACCCCTTGAGGAGAATACAAGGGAGCAGCCAAAGGTACATTCTTTCTTTTTTAACATTGCATATGTATAAGTATACTGTAATTCACTTAAGAGCATCAAATTTTCTGCTTTAAATTGCACTTAGACTTGCTTGTTCTGCATTTTATTGGTACTTCCACAAGGAGCTACATTTCTAAAAAGCTGCTCAGAGTAAAACATCTCATGGTCAATAGTCTTTAGTTTCTCTGGCTGGGGGAATCTGCCAATACAGGGAAGCTGCTATACACTGATCGAAGTTGTCAATAAATTTTTTCTTCTTCCCCATCATCTATTATTCTGTCCCGGCTCTACATAAAAAAAGGCATCTCGCCATTCTTGCTTAGGCGGCCACAGACAGGTTTTTGTATCTAGACACCTGAATATGATCAACAGAAAATCTGCTGCTCAGCTCCTCTGGTAACGCTGGGAATACATCAGTGCCTTGTTTATTTACTTTTCCACATGCCAGAAAAGGTCAGAGTCAGAGTATTATACTGCACGGCCAAAGCAGAACTCAACAAAAGCCCGGCAATGAAAACAATATCATCCATATTTTAAACAGCTGGCACCAAACAGAGGGAGTCTTACACTAGGGTGCCAATTATTCTACTTCTCAGGGTTTTGCAGCAAACCACAGTAGCCCAGGTGTACTTCCCAAATAAAACCATTATTTTTTTTTATAGTTTTTGAAACATTGCTGATATGTAACCAAATATGAGAGCTATCATTTACATTTTAATCTTAAACTTCTAACTAATACTTTACACTAAGGGGGGAATTTACTGGAGTTTAAATGCAGATGTTTTTCCAGACAGCAAGTGTGGTTGTTTTCATAGTCTGGGTTTGTTTTCCCTCCATGGACTTATTAAAGTCAGTGCAGCACAGTCTGTGCTCTATAATCCTGATGTATTATTAATCATTTCTTCCCGTGCAACTCCAAAAACTTCCCTTTTTGATTTTTCCACGTGAAAGTGCACTGAATTTGAAACAGAGCCAAGTCCAGGGTGACAGGATGCTTTATTATCTTCCTGTTACAGAATTTATAAGTAAGTAAATACAATGGCAGCATTGTTTTGGAAATAGTTTTTGCACAATATGGCTTGTCCACATAAGGTAGAACATGTGCCTAGAGCTTGATGTTTTGAGCAGCTGCTACTGAAAGTTCACCACTATTGTCATGCAAAAGAGTAGTCTGACTGGTGAGAAAACATACTGCATGAACAAGGAATTTCAAAGCTGATCTTCTCATTTCAGGATTTTCTAGCATTGTATTAGACTGCCATGTAAACAACTGTTTCTGTTTTTTAATTCTCATTAATTCAAAGCATGAATGAAGAGCCATCAGCTATGCTTTAGGCCAGAATTTTTGCAGTACTTTCTAGTGCAAATCTGATGAAAAAGTTGAAGGAAATGTACATTTTTCCCGTACAGCACTTTATTCTATACCAGAGGTGTCAGAGTTATTTTATATTGTGGGCCACATCTAACCCAACTGCGATTTAAGTGGGCCAGACCAGTAAAGTGATTGCCTGATAATTTATAAAGAAAAAACACCTCCATATTGTTAACCTATTTTCAGTGTGAAGACATTTAACTGCACAATAACTCCCTAAGATATCTTAAGAAAAAAGAAGTGTCATTTTAAGAATACATCTTCTGCATTATAAAGAAATTCTCCTGCAGCAAAGCAAAAAACTCATGAGCTCAGCCCATTGGGCTTACACTGTAAGGAATAAAAGCCTTTCTCCTGTATTTAAAAAATACAGGTTGTCTTATTTTTTTACTCTGTTACCACCAGAAATGATATAGTAAATAGTGGAAAAAGAAACTTTTCTGTTATTAATTTGAATACTAAATAATAATGAGAAACTAATTTTCTTTCTTGATTTCTTTAGCTGGTATGTGACGGCCATGAATTATGCATTTATCAAGAAAAAAGACAATAAAACTGATGAAAATACAGCTAAATATATATATATACATATATATATATATATGTGTGTGTGTGTGTGTGTGTGTTCTCATTTGAAAACTCCACATTACCCAGAGGTGTCCGGTGGGCAGGATTGGACCCTTTGGCAGGCTGGTTCTGGTCCATGGTCCATATATGTTTTACACCTCTTTTCTATACATTGCTAACACTTTATTTACCTCACATTCACAGACAATTTCAAATCATTTATTAAAGTGTTATGTGTGTCTGCAGGAGAAAGCCAAAAATCTATGTATGTACAGAGAGATCGTGCAAACTCCACACAGAAAGGTTCAAGCCCACCCAAAGATTCAAACCAGGAAACTACTTGCTGTGAGCCACCAGTGCTAACCACTGTACCATCATGCCCCTTTGCCATATTGAAGAGCATGCAGAAATTCCACTTGAACTTAATGACACCATTAGTAATTTACTTGATACTCTCTCTTTTCTTGATTATATCGTATCTTTTATCATACTTGGTGCTCAATAGTCCCAATATGTACATCTGCAACAATATGAAAGTCACATATTCCACCTTGCCATCATAGCAGGTGCTCATGACATTTTTTTTCTACCTTTTTTGCCTCGCTTGGGTAAGATGATAATCCAAGCCTAGTCCACTGACAGACTGCAACATGATTCACTTGGACAGTGACTGACTGCACATCCAATTTGTTTCAACTCCAGAGCAGCAGCTTATTATCTGAAATGCATGAGATGTCTGTGCATGAGAGGCGTGATCAGCTGGGGCATGCGCCAGGGCTGCTGGGAAAGTAATCAATAAGGGATTGTCTCTTGTAGTTTAGGCCGACACATTATGACAGAGCTGAAAATTAAACAGGCAGATATTAATAATAATGGAAATCAGAGGCTCGTGGGTGAGAATGGGGGGAGGGGTGAAAGTCAAAATACTGTATGGATCATGTTTGGTAGAGGGTGGTTGTACTGTAATGGTTTGGAGGTTTTTTCTTCTCTGAAAATATGTGAAATGTAAAATTATCTTACATGAGCAGTATTGCTGATACTTTAAATTTTAATTCTACTTTTTTAAGCTATTAGAAACATTTCACTGAACACAGTTATTTTAAACACTCCATATACTTTCAGTTTTATGGTGTTTCAAGGGAACTTTAGGCAGCTGTTTTAAGCTTCTATAAGTTTGGCGTGTAATTTATCCACATAAGTTCAACTGAAATGATGCTCACAACAAGCAACGGCTAAAATTACTAAAGTTAATTCATATTCATTGACTGATACAATTTGAATCCTTTTCATACACAAGTACTTATTCAATATGAATTTTTAAATGAGCGTCCTATGAAGGGTTTCTGGACTCAGAGTAGAACCACTAAATGAGGCAGTTGAGGTGGTCCAGGCATCTCATTAAGATACCTCCTCAGTGCCTCCAAGGCGATATGTTTCCCCAGAAGAGCTGAAGGAGGTGGTCGTAGAGAGGGAGGTTCTGGGCATCTCTGCATTGACTGCTTCCTCCACAACCCAGACCTGGATGAACATCTGAAAATGATGGATGGATGGATGGATGGATGGATGGATGGATGGATGGATGGATGGATGGAATTTTGTCCACTCTGTGTACACTCTACAGAGAAAAATGGATATGGCACAGGTAATAAGCATCACATGTCATATAAAACTTAAGATTATGGAAGCAACAGGAGAAAAAAAACGACCTCATTGTATGACGTAAGAGGGGTCATGGGCAATAAACCTAGAAATAAACTCGGGCGTATAAAGAGAGATTCCTCTGCCTTGTCAATTAGCCACGGCAATCCATTTCTATTGTTTGAGCAACAAACGTGCCATTCTGGATGGGGGAGGGGTGTATGTGTGTGTGTGTGTGTGTGTGTGTGTGTGTGTGTGTGTGTGTGTGTGTGTGTGTGTGTGTGGGGGGGTGTCTTT
>VUQH01031155.1:0-44059 GCA_015106775.1 Etroplus canarensis | reverse complement strand
GGTTAACAAACAGCATTACAGGCCATTACAGATGCAGTGTCATTGATTATTTATACCCTTATAAAATGCCTGGCTCCCTGGTGGACCGGGCTTGCTTGGCTAGCTTTGATAAAATGTTCCCTCTAAATCACCACACCAGGGCAAACAACGCATTCAAATACATAAGAGAGTTGAGTGACAAACTCCTGCATGTGTAATAGATATGAAGATCCCTGCATGGAGAACAAGGAAATAAAGTGTTGTGATAGCTAAAGCCCATCACTACATCTTATTAAACTAATAACTCTTTGAGTTCCCTGTTTATTATTTTTTAGCTTGTTTTAGATGGTAACATCTCTGCTTTGTGAAAAAAAAAAAAAAAAGATAGATCACATTTATTCTGGAGATTTGGTCACACTGGATGTTTTGCATTAGTTAGCAGGGGAACAGATGGCTGCTACTAGCTGGGCTCACGAGGAAGTCAGCACTTTTTTGAACTTTCATGTTGTAGGTGTCTGCGCTGGAGCAGGACCTTCTTCAACCAGTCACCTCACCATGGGAATACTCCCTCTAAGATATTAATGGCCGCCCTTGCAGAGGCGACCACCTCAGCACCAAGCCTACTGGGATGCAGCATAGCAAATGGCACACCTTAGAAAGCCATGCTCCTTAATGATACCAGTCTGACATTGTGGTGCCTTCAAAAACTAGCTGGAGAACATATATCAAACTCCCCGTCGACTAAAACATCTGTCTCGTGATTTGACCCAGTGCTCTCTAAATATTCCCTATTAGTAAAAGACTATTTATTGCCACTCTTGAATATCCCTTCTTTATTGTGAAGGTCAAAATGTCAGATGTCCTTTAAACAGCATATAGAAAAACATGCAAGAAATACACAATAATCTAATAGTGACAACAGCATGCCAACTGAATTGCAAACAGGTAAAGTAAGTCCATATTGGACACACTTCCCAGAGCATGGAAAGTATGAAAGAGGGGACAACATCTTGTATCATCTATCTTCCTTAAATGCTGAAGCCGTGACAAAGTGGATAGAGAAATTATGATAAATGATAAGACATATTTAGTCAATATCTGTAATTCTCTTTTTTCACTCTGCTTTGTTTTTATCCTCGCATTTTGTAGTTAAAAACAAAACACCTATTCATTCAAATTGCACTTTGAAGGCCAGATTGTGATCAAATTGAAATGGACATACATGTTAATATCAATATCTCCATCTAGGAGATAGATTGTTGAGGGGCTTTTGTCTGAAATTATATCTTATTTACACTGTGAAGGAGGCGTATCTGGAAGCCACAAGCTGTGCTGTCGGGGTTTGTTCTCATGAACAAAGCAGAACAAGAGGGAATCCCATTCATTCAATTCAAGTACAAGAAACTACTTTGCTCCCGTCTACTTTTTAAACACTAACACTGGAGTTGTAGTCAACCGAGGAAAATCTTGTTCAAATATGATCATACTGTACCTACTCTTCAACTACTTGAGGAGGGGTATCTTTACTTTAACTAAAGCTGCCATATAACATGTGGTGCCCTTTACATGTCATCCTTATTTGCCTGAATGCCATAAAGGCATAAAAAGCTAATATTTGCAGGATATTATTTGATTACTTGGTTATGTAATAAGGACATGAAAAAAATGAAAGTATATCAACTGGTGATCCCAGCAGAAGAAATGTTGATAAATAACACCATTGGCCTTTAGGTGAAAAAATTCTATTTTTGATGAGAGAGGATGCTTTACAACCAGCTTGGGCTGAGTATAGCTGCTACTACTGACAGATGTTGGAGACACTGAAGCTGTAGAACAATAGCTAGGCTGAACATATCGCAATATGTCCTTTTGGATATATTCGCAATCAAAGCCTCAAGCACTAAATGTGAAAAAAGTCAGAGCCTAAGTTGGTTCTTGAACTGTGATGTGAAAGCTGTTGTTTGGGAATTTATATTCCACTTTTTGGCCTTCTGTTTTAACAAAATGCAGGCAAACTAACAACTTGTTTGCCATGTACCTCTTAATTTTGGCACAAACTCAGAGTTAACTGTTCAGTAAACTTAAACATTAAATAAGTTAGAACCAGCAGTCTCAGTCAAGCTTATGTGGCAGAGAAAGAGTAATGTTTTGGGCATGCCTTGGTGGTGGTGAAGTGGGAGATTTGTACAGAATAAAACAGAATTTAAGCAAGGCTCTCAGTCTATTTTAAAATATCATGCCATTCATGGCACACCACTTGACTGAATCTGGTCTCTTCCTACAAAAGGACAATGACCCAAGGCACAGCTCCAAACCACACACAAGAACTATTTAATGTTAAGGCTGTCACTTGGTATTTAGTCTATGTTAAAGCGGCCAGCACAGTCAACAGCTCTCCCCCATTTAGAGCTGTTGTAAGAATGGCTTGACTGTCTGGTGTATAAGAAGTACCCATCAATTATTTTCTAAAACTTAACATTTTTAAACACCGCAGCTTACCTCAGTGTTGACCAGGTTCTTTATTACCACCCAACCGAAGCACTTGCTTTTATTGTCTAAATATATCTGCTGGTACATCCCTAAATACACATCACCTAAATAGTCATTTAGGTTGACCGCCTTGTTGCTATAATATTTTATATGGTTTTTAAAAAAAGAATGAATCAAATGCAGGATTGGAAGCATTGATACGTCTCTGGAAGAGTTTTAAGCTCTCTCATGAATTAGACAGGCAGCCAGAGAAGTTTATAAAGGATGGGGGTAATATGGTGATGGTTCCAAACTGTCATTAGGATAATGACAGTATGGCACTGTTCTGAATATACTGGAATTTCTAGACTCCTGGCAGGGGGCCCAAAACCAACTACTGCAGCAGTAAAATCATGCCCAGTCATCTCAGAAAACAGCTCAACCTTTATATTAATATTTTTAGACTGCATTTGGATTCTCACAATAAATACTGTTAGGATAAAAGTGTTACTTACCCTACTTCCTCTAATTAAAAAAGTCAAATTACCACAGTAGATACAATACATTTATTGCATTGTAGATACTGATACAGCAGATACAGTGACATGTTATACCAGAAATAAAACACATATATAAATATCAGCAACATGTTTAATGTAACTTTGCACTGGATATGTTGGTTCTCCAGTAAAAAGTGTTTTTAATGCCTGCTTGCAATTTCATAATTAGTGGCCGCTGGCCTGGTAGCCCTGTGTAGCCTGTGGACAAGAGGAAGTGCTTAATGCTGGCAATAAACTGAGTGGGATATGTGTCAGTATGAGCAGCCCTGGGAACTGAGAGCATGACAGGAAGATGAGTGAAAAGTACCATGCAACACAACGTAACATCCCCTCTGAGGAGAAAGACGTGATGGTGGCTCATAATGTATGGTGTCTTGTTATGCTGTACACACATTCTTAACCCACACACATGCCTAACCCAACTATTCAAAATTCATAAAGAATTTCAATTTCCTACACAAGATACCTGAGGAACATCTAATTACACAACTGAGGAATGATTGAAGGGTATAGTAATGGATTGAATGGCGAGGACCTGAAACACCTTGTTACAAACTGGATAGTTTCCTGGATGATATCAGTCACACTGCTGCAGGGATATACCACAGCAACAGGTAGCTGGCTGTCAAAGGTGCCCAACCTCTCTGTGTGTTTCAAAAAGTGAGAAAATCCAAAGGAAAAGGACAACGACGGGGTCGAGAGCAAAGGACAAGGGGATCGTACTGCCCAAAAAATGTTTGCAGACAGGATGCTGAACACCGTTGTTGAGGTTACTATTTATCTCATGCCAGCCAAGTTGGCACGCACATCTGGCGCTGGGTACTTAGTGCAATTATTTATGATTTCCTCCAAGATTTAAAAGCTCTTCGCCCGGCCTTGTAATGCAGTAACTGATTGCACTGCTAATGTAATTAAGGGGAGATTATGATGTCCACGTGGCACACCAGATGGTGGCATTCACAGCGATGGGGGAAGGCACAACTGGCACACCACTGCACAAGGGCAGTGAGGCGCAGTCAGTCGGAGCAGTCCAGACTCCCCACCAGACGGAGGAAAGTGTATGTGTGTATGTGTGTCTGTGTGAGCGTGTGTGCATGCGTTAGTGGTCTGCATGCACAGATGCATGTGAGTGTAAGGGTGCATTTAATGATAAGATGAGCGATAAAGTGTAAGCTGATAGAGATATGCAAACGCAATATACTACAGAAGCAATTACTTACAGAAGGCCAGTCACATAAAATACATGCACATGTACAAAAGTGCACCATACAGCTCAAGTAAAGACTCACTGGTTGATTGTGGAAGATTGTGTACAACCCTATTTCCAAAAATGTAAGGGAGATGTGTAAACTGTAAATAAAAGAATCCAACGATTTGCAAATCATTTAAACCCTATGTGTAACTGAAAAAGGTAGAAAGACCACAGATTGCATGTTGAAAATAATACATTATTTTGCTTTTTGAAATACATTTTGAATTTGATGCAAGCAACACAATGAAAAGGTTAGGAGAGTGGAATGTTCAACAATTTGAAGCTCTCTTTGCTACATTTTTGCTTTTATGAGGCACCAGATATTTTCACTGGATTACAGGTTTGGGCTGCAGACAGGCCAGTTTAGCACCCAGACTCTTTTATGGAACTATGCCGTTGCGATACACGCAGAGTTATACATGCTGAAAAGAGCAAGGCCCTTTCCAAAGAAAACATTGTCTAGACCAGGGGTGTCAAACACACAACCTAGAGGCCAGAACTGACCCGCCACAAGGGTCCAATCCTGCCCACTAGATGGCTTTAGAAAATGTGAAAATTGCAGAGAAGGTGGGAATACATTTCGGACTTTTAACTGCATTTTCATCAGTTTCAATTCTTTGTTACTATCAAAGGCACTACCTATGGCCTGGAATACCACACATTTTCACAGTGGGTCACACCATAAAAATCAAGAAATTCTGTATTTATAATTACAGGACAAAATCTGGGTAATGAGCTGCCAGTGCTCTTTATTGTGTAAGCCCAATGAGCCGTGCTGACAGGTTTAATTGATTACCTACAGTAGCATTTTTTTATAATGTAGAAAAGCTGAGACATACTATTGTTGAAATCGCACATTTTCTCTGAAAGACATCTCATTGATTAAATGTGTAGTTAAACTTATCTAGACTGAAAGACCAAGGAACCATTTTGGGGTGTTCTCTTATAGTTTACAAGGCACTAGCATTGTTTTTCCAGCCCAAAGTGGGCTGAATGTGGCCCACAATGTAAGATGAGTTTGACATCCCTGGTTTAGGCAATAACATGTACAGCATAATTAGTACCTGTACATTTGTGTGCACTATACCATCATGGATGCCAGCTTTCACAAAGTGTGATAATAAACTGGGTGAACCCTATCCCTTTTAGCCTAAAAGACATGATGGCCAAAAGTAGTTAAAAATTTTATTCAGTCAGAAAGCATGGTATTCTATCCTGCCTCATTCCAACTGGGTGTGTTTTAACTTGTATTTTTGAGTGACATGACAAACTGCACTCTCTGATGTTTGTTCATACAGCCCTGTGAAAAAGAAAATTTCCATGCAGTCCTGTGAAAAACTGAGTACATCCCATAGTTCAGTAGCATGTAGAACCACCTGTAGCAGCAGTATATTTAAATAATAATTTTCTGTATGACTTTATCACTCTCACAGTGAGGAATTTTGCCCCGCTCTTCTCTACAACATTCTAGAAGTCGTGTTTGCCCAAAGGACATTGTTCAGAAGTCTTGTAGGCTGTTCAGATGCAACTTTGCAAACCTAAGTCGTGCTGCCATGTTCTCATTAGAGAGAAGAGGCTTTCTCCTGGCAACCCTTCCAAACAAGCCATACCTATTCAGTAATTTTCTAACTATACTGTCATGAAGTTAAACCTTTAACATGCTAACTGAGGCCTGTGGAGTCTGAGGTGTAGCTCTTAGGTTTTCAGCAATTTCTCTGAGTACTGCATGGTCTGACATTGTGGGACGCCCACTAATGGGAAGATCCTGACATCAATACACACATAAACACTGCAGACCAGCAAACCACATAAACTCCTGCCTATATAGGGGTGGCTACACTGGCTGATGATCAGTTAATCAACTGCATATGATTAGCAGAACATGGCTGCTACTTACCCTCTTAATTCCTATGGAAGCAGTAAGGATATAGTTAGTTTTCCGCTGGCCTTCATGGAATCCAGTGAAAACTTTCATTTGTACATGACCATAAAAGCGTTTCTGAGTTCATGCTCCGATTTCCACGGCAGGACTGTGTTTATTTTTATTGTATTGTGACCTGAGAACTCAAAGATCACCACGATTCAGACTTTAACCCTTTTCCCTGACATTCGGGGATTTCTCTGGATTCCCTGAATCTTTTCAAATTCTTCAGTGACTAAATCCCCAAATTCTATTCAGTTTTAAATATAGGAATCCTATTCCTAATCCCTACTCCCTGCTGAATTATTTGCCTGCTAAACTGTTCAATGCAGTGGTGACGCCCTCACATCTTTACTTCTGAAACTCAACCTGCCTGTGATCCTCTCTTTATGCTCAGTCAAGTTACTGACCCGTCGTTAATTGACCTAATTTGTTGAGAAAGGTTTCACCAGGTGTTTTTTGTTTATCATTATATACCTTTTTGTGTAGAAGACATAAAATTAAAACTGAACATATATTCCACATTAACAATCAACTTTCTGTTTCAATATGAAATATGTTTTCTTTGTATAATTTTCAATTGAGTAAATATTTTTTATACTTTGCAAATGATTACATTCAGTTTTTGCCATTTTAATAAACATCATTGGAAATAATGTTGTGTTATCTGAAAGCCTTTTAAGAAGTCTCTTCTTTTCATGGTTGATTTATTTTAAGCTACAAACCTGATGAATTAGTAAGTGAATCTGACAGTTCATACATTTTCAGCTTGTGCAATTGGGTGCTTTAGCCAAGAAAACAGATGGCATAAATGGAAAATTAAATCACATTTGGAGAAGCCATCATGTTTCAGGAGATTTTTCCAGCTAGGGCAGCAATGAGACTTGACCAAACTGACCTTTAATTAGAGAAAAGCATGATATCATAGAGCCTTGCAAGGTTGTATTCTATGGGGACACTCAGAGTAGGCTTCCTAAAGCTTGTTATTATAAGCTATTCAGAAGACACAGGGATTTTTTTATGTGTAGACAGAAAAGAGAGGAGGAGGGGGTTGAGGGTTATATATGAAATGAGACCTGCAGATTTCCACACAGCCCATAATGGGCTCATGTGGGTGACGGGGACATTGGGACACAGTAGATTTCCCAAGTTGAGATAGGATATTATTACTCCCAGGGTGGCAACACAGAAATCTCCATCTTTGCTCCCTAGTCAAGTGTCAGCAAATTACAGAACACAGTGAATGACCTTTACCAATGAAAAGAAAACCTCTGCTGTGTTTTAATCATTCAGGTGCAAAGTTATTCACAAAGGTATAATTTTGGTCCAGGGCCTCTTCTTTCATCCACTGATTACCACTCATGACTACAACACTGTTAAGACTTACTAGAATGCATGTGATATTTTGTACATGATGAGATGAGCCAGTATTTATGGGGTCAACTTTAAACTGAGATGTGTCATAAAGTATACATGAAACAAAGCGTGAACAGAGAAATCAGTTTTAATGAACCTTTTCAAAATGCCAGCTGTAATGCTATGCATCCTACACTGGCTGCTCCCCCACAGAAATCTGCCACAGCCATCAGTCATCTTACCCCACAACCCTCAGCATGCAATGTGCCACACATTAAAACACTGTAAAAGCTGATGGTTTTCACAGTTAGCATGTGTTGCTGATATCTCCAGACTCTCAACGAGTGTTTCATCACCTATTCCATAATTAGACCATTACTTTAGCAGGTGCGCCTCTTCTCAGCTGGAGCATGTGTTGTTGTTTTTTTTGTCTCCTTCTTTTCTCCACCACCAACACCTGAAATTTTATTTTATCAGCTTCAGCACTGCCACAAATTTCTACTCAAAATGAACATGTTTCAGTGGGCTGTCAACACCTTGATGTGATAGCATGTGCTGGTGCATGTGAGGTGGGTGGGGGTGATGATGTGGAGTGTTACAGGGGCTTACAAAGTAAGAATGCCGTAAAAGGAAATCTTCCTCCACTATGTAAATTTCTCTGCTGCAATTAATTGCCACTCCTATCCACATACAATGAGTCACAAATTTACACGATAAGCTGCTGTGGTAGATGACATGAAGAACACTGTTCAGCAGCAGGTACAGTAGGATCTTTACACTTTTTTGTGAGCTGTAATATGTAAGAAAAACTATTTTTTCTTCTGATTATTAACTCAAACTCTGATTTAAAGCAGGGAAATACATCTTTAATGTTATAATAACAGACATTATTATAATTGCTCTCCTTTAAAAATATGATGCTCTTAGGTACAAGTGTACAGTTTGACCCATATATTTTGGGACAATGACACATTTTTTTTCTATCCACCACCACAGTGGATTTTATATCAAACAGTCAAAATGTGACTGAGGTGCAGATTTTCAGCTTTAATTCAAGGGGTTTGACCAAAGAATTGCATTAACTGTTGAGGAGTTACGTTTTTATACATAGTCCCCCATTTTTAGAGGCTCAAGAGGAACGTGACACATTAATATGATTTTGTATATAAGGATATTTTTAAATTCTTTGATGAAAATCCTTTGCAGTCAATGACTGCCTGAAGTCTAGAACCCATGGACATCATCAAACACTGGGTTTCCTCCCTTGAGGTGCTCTTCTAGGCCTTTATTGCAGCTGCCTTCAGTTTCTACTTGTTTGTGGGTCTGTCTTCCTTCAGTTTTGTCCTCAGTAACTGCAAAGCATGCTCTGCTGCGTTGAGATCAGATGACTGACTTGGCCACTAAGGAATATTGAAATTCTTGGGTTTCTTTTTCAGTATGCTTTGGATCATCAATCATTTGTGCTGTGAAGTACTGTCCAATCAGTTTTGCAGCATTTGGCTAAATCTGAGCAGAGTATAGCCTCGTAAAACATACCTTTGGCAGCTCCCGAGTATTTTCCCAAGGGGTCGCCAAACCAGATGAATCCACTCAGGTGACTGTGCAAAGATTTTACACAGGATGCCATTCCTGATGCAACCCTGCCATGGTGGGAGGAACTTGTGTTCCCACCCTGATCATGGTCAGTTCTCCCATTACTTTTGAGCCTGTGACAATGAGGGACTGTGGCTGTAATTCCTAAACAGTTAATGCACATTTTGATTTTGATTTAAAATCCACTATGGTGGTATCCAGAAGCAAACTACAAAAATATGTGTTGTTGTCCAAAAACTTACGGACATCTGTAAGTATTTGCTGCCTGTCTTGCTCCATTATAACTGATCAGGCATTTGGATGCTTAAGAAAGAAGGTGAACGATAGCTTTGCAAATTAATATAACTGTCATCATATTGCATCAAAACAGAGCATTTGTGTTGATTTAACATACTGTATTGCGAGAGATCATACATCAGAAAAGATAAGAGGACTATAAAGCTAAGCAGTGACATGCTTGTCTGTTGAGAGTTCCTTTCATTAATAACCACAAATTTAAACATAGGTATGGTTTTGCATCCTTACTTAAAATGAACAAGAAGGATGGAGGTAGTGAAAGTTTCCAATCACTTTTCCTCTGAAAGTCACGCAAGCGTTATAAATTTTAGAAGAAAAACTGATCTTGTTCAGCCATGTGAGCCAATAGATATATCTCAGTGTGTGTGACACCCCCGCCAGCATATGGCACAATGTCGCAGAGCAGAGCAACAAGTCTTCGATTTGAATACATTAGGATAATAGTTGCAGAATGAAATAATGTATTTGATTGGTATGGTGGGGGCAGAAATAATAAACTCAATGATGGGAAAGCATCTGTCGCCTGCTGGTGTTTTGGACAGTCTACAAAGAGGCTTTCAAGTTTTGTACTCAGAGAGATGCACATCCTAATGTTACAACTAAGCTAATACATTGGGCTTCATCTTACTTTTATCTGATTACAGTAATGACATGTGATGATTAGAGAGACAACCAACTGTCAGGAGGTGACCTGTAGATATATCCATGTAATGACAGTCATTTAGTGAAGCACAACCTTAATTTAGTTACAACAGCTAAATTGGATCACATTTAGTTATTGCTAAAAAATACACCCAGTATTGCAGGCCTTTATTTTGCGTGCATACTCTTCTCTCATTGTAAGTAAAATGTCTCCAGTCTAGTGCTTCTCCCAGTTAATCAACAACATTCTGTGATATTAAGCAGCTGATACAATTATTTTTTCATTACCATTAATTATAGCAGTTTAAAATATATACGGCAGCAAAAAAAAAAATAGAAAGAAATGTAAATATAGTTTATTGAATAAAGTGTCAATGAAGCAGTTTTTTTTTTCTTATATAGATAAATAAGTAACAGGCAGACATTCAGCTAGGAAGGTATGACCCATGTGTGGTTAATAATTTCTTCCCTTGTACACCAGGAAGTATGTCCTTCCCACATGTTGGCTGTGTGAAGTCCAAAGTTCAAAAGCTGGCACTGCTCAGCAGGGGGAGACCTTTAAGCAGGTAAAAACATAAAAAACACATACAGGACTTTGGGTTTAGCTTCACTGTCTCAGTATTCAGTTTGTGGTTGGTCTCAAATCCTCCAGGTAAATTTTATGTCTGCTCAATGGCAGTCATTAGTGTTTTATGAACCAAGATGCATGTTGTATTTCAGTCACAGCAATGTTTGCACCATGGACCTCTCAGTAAAGCAGTTGTAACTGGGCAACTATAAGGACAAAGGAACCTCGACAAAAGGAATAAGAAGGCTAGAAATGCTTTAAATTCTAAATAAGACTGTTAGATAAAGTTTTAACTTTGTCAATTGTATGACCATAATGTTTCTCAATAAGCTACCCAGTGAGAAACATTATTAGCTGAATAGATAAATTCTGTGTTGCTTTAGTAAAGATTTTCAGCCTTGAGCTGAACAGCTCCCAGTGAAATTGACCAAATCAACAATATGCAAAATCTTTTTTGGTAAATGATTAAAGTTTTAACTAATTTGTGTGTATCTTCTCAATTATGGTGTGAAAACAGAGATGATTTGTTTAATGTCACCATGAACTTATAATTCAGTGAGCCTATACTTCCATGTTTGAAAGGGACTTTGTTGTTTTGTTTTTGGGGCTGGAGGTCTGCATATATGAGTTTGTAGGCCTTGTTTTGTAACAAATGAATGTTACAAAGAGATACTTCAATCTATTAACTAATTTGCTATCCTGTTTCATTTGAATAAGTACAGCTATCTAGCATTTGTTAAAGAGACGGCTGTTTTCTGGAGTAAAGCCCTAATTTGATCAGCTTAATTGCAATAGATTTTCTAAATATCAAGATTGAATGCAGCAACTTTGTCAGTTAGTACAAGAATGCTTTAAACCTAATCTAATAAAAGTGCGTAAGGGAACCTTTTGTGAAGCCACTTACCCTGTAAAAGGCTTGCATACCCATTAGGCAAAAATTCCCTTAGACAGGAATAGATAGCCATTGATTGGGACTTCCTTGAAAATATGTGATCACTCCCCCTAATTTGCGATTTGGTGAAGTCATTGGGTAGACTCCAAATGCTGTTTTGTCACTGGTCTCACTTGTCATTTGATCCCGGATTAGGCAGCTGCTTTTTCTTGTAGATCCTAATAAGACTCATCAAGAAGTCAATATTGTGGCCATTTTAGCCAAAAATGCTATGTGCAGTTGCTTTATAATGACTGTGAAGGGTGTAATCTACATTTTATATTACATTTGTACATTCAGAATTTTCAAATATCTATCTATCTATCTATCTATCTATCTATATATATATATATAAAGTTTTCTCTAGCAAATTAACAAAATTGTGATGATACTCTTCTGCTTTTCTGACAGATCTGCAACATGTCTGAAATTAGCAGCCAGCTGCCTACAGACCCGATCTCTACAGTTGGAGTAGTCGCTTTACCCAGCAAGGTTCCTGATGACTACTACGTTGTGAGTACAATGTCTTAGTTTTACTAGAAAAGTGCTATTAAAGTACCAGTCAATTTGGCAGTAAGGGCAGTAACAAACGCTAAGAAAACAGGTAATTTATTCATTCTAACCAGTCTGTCTGCACAGAGATTAGCTACCTACACCCCCGGAATCAGGTTGTACTGACAGGTAGATATATTTAGTATGTGGACCCTGTGTGTAGTTTCATAAACAATCTGGTAAGTCATGTAACATTAGACAAACGCACAAAATGTGCTAGTTTGTGTATTCCAATTATTCAAAATAAAGTTTTAGGTTCTTGAACATCCCAGGAGTTTCCCAGTAGAAATAGCAAACAGGAGGCCACTGGGAGATGGTCTTAAAATACAGGGGGTAAAAAAATAGAAGTGTTGTCAGATATGGCATAGTAATTAAAAAACATTTTTGTACCAGGCTGTAAAAATGCTTTTCTCTGCTGTTAAGCTGGTTATATTATTGGGCCCCGCAATAGACCAGCAGTCTGTACAGGGTGTACCCTGCCTGACAACTGAAATAGGTTCCAGTCCCACCGCAACCCTGAAAGAATAAGCATTTACATTGCTCCATGGCTCCAAGTGTTTTGCTACATGTGAGAGCAAAGATTAAAATAATTTATGCGAGACTAAACTAATAACTTATCTGTTGCTTGTGACTTATGAGATAGTTGTTGTGTTAAAATTGGATTGCAACAACTGTTATTTCAGAGTTCCAAATACATATTTAATCAACATTTTGGTATCTCTGAGTATTGCATCAGACTCAATATCAGATGGATTCAGTATTAACAAACTCAGTACTGGGACTGGGCCCAAAAGTGCTTGGTGGAAACATCCCTGCTGTTATTTTGAACTGTAGGGGTCTGCATGTGCATTTTCTATAAAAGGCTTGGATCAAACCTACGCATTATTTTTATTTCCTTTAATAAACACAGGTTAAAAAATACACTTTTTTTGCTCTTATGATATTTTCCCACTTTAAATTATTTTTGTTTGGGCCAGAATCCCACTGTTAATCAGTGATTGAAGGATAAATCTATGATTTAATAAAAATCTGATTTTGCTTACTGTACTTGGTTGTAAATGAATGTATCAGATGGACACCTCAGGTTGAGAGGCAAGATTAAGAAGGTTTTGACATGTGCAGAGGAAGGAAAGTGGATATGTTGGACAAAGGATGTTGAAGGAGGAAGACCACAGAGATGATTCATGAACGTAGTAAAGGAGGACATCCAAAGGCTTGGTGTGACAGAAGAGGATGCAAGGGGTAGGGTGAGATGGAGACAGATGATCCGCTGAGGTGACCCCTAAAGGGAGCAGCTGAAAGAGTTGTAAATGTAACTGTTGAACATAACTGGGTAGCATAATACACACCCAGGGTGTTGGCAGCCTTTCAAGGTGCTTTTGTAAGATGTGTTAGATGACTTATTCATAAAGTTTACTTTGATGATTAGACAGATTCCCTTTATTGGTTGCCACCAGCATTGTAGACACACCAGAGGCAAAGATTTAATGATGTTTGGTCTATGCCCATATTATTCAAGTTTGTCCTCATGTTTGCTTTATATTGAACACCTTCTCCATTAACAGATATGTGAAGCAGTGCAGAGTAGGCTGGTTAATGAGATTTTTTTGTGGTGTAACCTAGTTGTAAAGGGTAAAAAGTGAATAGAGTGTGTAAGTTTATCAAAGCACAGAGCAAGCTCAAGGGCAGAGCTCTCTTCCTCTTCCTCTGTCTCCCTATTCAGGCTTCTTTTGTTTTCACTGGGCCCCCAAACCCTCCCTCCTCCTCCAGTTTTTATCTCTTCCTGCTCCACCCAACACACCCAGCTTGTTCTTATCTCTGGCAGATGATGGTAGGTTGGCATCAGACGAGAGCCACCGGCAGGAAAACTATGTACACAGCACACGTTAGTGACAAACAGAGAAACCTCAAAGGACTTCCCTCTCTGCTGGTCTAGTGCAAATACTGTGTATGTTCTGGAGGGCATTACACTAATAGTGTGAAATCTAGAAAATGTTTGGACCTTTAATGGAAAGGGAATGGTTGACAGTAGGGAACTTTCAATTAAAATGGCCATAAAAACAAAGATGACTAAGGTATGATGTGCGCAGCTGCATATTTGTCTGAAAATTGCTCAGTCTTTACAGAAGATACCGTTAGTGCATAAAGGCATGCTCATGTAACTTACTGACCATACAATTCAGATTCATATGGTAACATCAGTATCTCAATAATTTAAAGCTAAATTGATAGAGTTTTAGTAAATGCTTCAAAGACTATTGATCACTTGCAAGGGTATATTAATAAATAAATCTTAATACTGAAAAAAGACATTTTAATCAGCCTCAGCTCCACTCAGTTAACAGAATGATGGTAAACAGTTGATAAACATCATTAATTTAGCATTGTTAAGCATTGTTAAATAAAGTGTTGTGACCATTTTAGTAGGTTGTTATTAGCATATAGAATCAGAATCAGAATACTTTATTAATCCCAAGGGGGAGACTGCTCACATTATAGACATTCCATTAGGTATACTTAATATAAATATGAAGATAATAGATAATAATAGATATAGCTTTGCCTATGTACAGCCTCCCAAAACATGGTCAGATTCATTTGTATCAGATTACATGTATCTAGCTGCACCAACGTTGTTAGTAGATCATGTGCACCTTCATCACATTTGCATATTTGTGAGCTGTGTTGGTCATTATTTAAATAAACTGGCTGCATCTGTTCTCATAAATTAGCACATTTCTAGTAGATCACTCACAAAATTTTTGTCCCTTTCTAATAAATCTGACCCTTAGTCTGTTTCTTGTATGATGTGAATGTGCCAGTGTTTCCTGTCTGTCTGACTTATTTTCCATGAATAGGGTAGGACGCATGTTCTTAGGAAGACGGGAATGACTTACCTAAGAAGCTTGTGTTTCTTTCTTCATATAAATCACTTTGTATTAGTTTTTCCTTATAAAGCAAAAATTTAAAAGATATGATTCAAGGTAACAACATAAAGAATAAAAAGTTAACTGCAAGTCAGCCGCCGAGATAAAATTCAAGGCCTTTCCAGACTCATGAGCTCTATTTTAAATGCATATGGGCACATCTTTAAGAATATCTTTTTTGAATATCCGTATTTGGTCTTTCATCTGCAGACTTAAAATACAAACAAAAATGCATGCACTTGGTATCAGTGTACTAATGCACTACTGACAAGGGAAAGTCTCAGGATATTAGGTGTATTGATTTTTTCCCTTTCATACTAGAAATCTTTTCAAATTCCTCCTTAACACTGGCTGTTCACCATACTTTCCATGCATTTTATGAAGCAGATCAAAGAGCTGATTAACTCTTTTGCTCTCTGATACCGTGCACTCACATCTCTGAACTTGAGCAGGTTGTTCCAACACGAGAGAGCACAGGCCCAGATCAAACACTGTTCCACTGGGATCAGGAGCTTTGCTGAAGCACCAGCAGCCACCGAACATCAAACACCATGAGTAGACTCTTGCTCACACATACTCTGTTCATGGGTTGCAAAGGGGCTATGGCAGCAAGCCTCTTCCCCCTGCTTTCAGCTAAACTAATTGCCCCCACGCCTCGGTACTCAATCTACCACACACTCTGAATCTCAACAAGAAAGTCAAATATATTTCAAAGTAACTGCATCTTTAGTTCTTTAAAGTACATGCATTATGCTTTTTTGGGCTTTCACCTTTCCTTCTCTCACATACTTTTTGTGCTTGTAAAACATCTGCAGAGTTACATAGAAAAGAAGTTATTCTCTGTCTGAAATGTCTCCGGAGCAGTTCAGTTTCTTTATGCCTACACTGCGGAGACATTATCTTTAGTCTGTGAATCTGTCCGTGCATCTACCCGTCTATCTGTTGCAAATCTTGTTCCCACTACTGCACCTGACTTGTTTGCTGGATCTTTACCGGACTTTGTGTGCTTAATACCTGTGGTGGGTAGAAGATCTGATAACATTTATGAGATTTTGGTGTTCAAAGTTTAAGGTCACACAGGGACAGATTTAAGGCAGAGGCATACTGGCCGAGTTCTAGGCTTTTCATTTTTGCATCAGTTACAGCACTGCATATTTGAATAATGGCCACCTAGTGGCTAGTTTGGCAAACCCTCAAACAAACAATATGCTGGTGTTTCACACCATTTTACGCTAAGAAACTATTTATTAATCTCAAAAGTTAGGAAATTACTGTGTTACAGCAGCAATACTATATATGGAAAAAGTGAAGACCTCAACACATCAAAATCCAACATGATACAACAAGCAGTCCAAATCTAAAATGAATGCAGGTTTCATGATTAGAGATGGCAAAAACCCTCAGCATGTCTGCATCTGTACCTGTGACAGCGGAGCTGAAACAGATGGTGGAAAAAGTGTTCAGCTGCTGTTCAGTAAGTGATGCACAGGGTGGCCAGAATGCATTAATTATCCAAATCCATTCATCACAGTCACAGTCATTTGGATGACCTCTGTGTTATGGAAGAATCCAAACAGTGTGTTGATTTAAACTGGATTCAAACTGCAACAACAAGGAAGAATGGACATATTGTAACATGTTGCAGTTCAATATCAAGGCCACAGAAGCTTCCCTTTGCAGTAACACATGAAGGAGCTTCTATGTACTTGTTAATACTGGTTGTCAATGCTGTTTCTCTCACTGTAAAATGTCTCAGACATGAGTGAAGTGTGGAAGTATTGTTGACTGCATGAGTGAACATAAGTGTCTTGTGTGTACTTCTGGCATATGAAGTGAAGACCAAATGAATTATTTAAATTAATTACTTATCTTTAATGGCCAGAGTCAAAACTGTGATGCTGAAGGACAATAAGAAGAATAAGAATGGTTTCAAATCAACATTTTACACCAATCAACAAGGGTCAGTTGTCATTGGTACTGCTATAATGAAGCCTACAAACCTTAAAACAAAACACAACAAAAGAAAAGAAAAAATAATGTGTGCACCCTCCAACCAAGGCCAATGCCATTTTCAGTCGTTTTAAGAAGGCAGACAAACAGAACTGAAAACATAGCTCATTTGTGGAAGGAAAAAACTGTTATGATGCAAGTAATTTTGGAAACAGTAACACTGCTGCATGAAAGTATTGTGCATAGTCATACACTTACAGTGTGTAACCAACTCCTCCTTTACTCTGTCTCACTGACCAGTCATAACAGACTGGTCGTTTAATAAGGCAGGCCTTGGGGTTTTTCATTATTAAAACATGCTACTTTTAAGCTATTTTAGTTGACCCCAAAATAAAAATTAAAACTTTTCAATAACCGCAATATGTTCTCTTAATATATAGTCAGAAATTGATTTATTTTAAGTTAAAAATAATAGATCTGAAACACTTACAACTCCTGTGTCTTTCTTTGTTTTCCTGTGCCACTCATATTTTGACTTCACCTGGTTTTACTCTCCAGAGATTTTTGATTTTATGCCTTTTATAGCTGTACTCACAACTGTGTCTCAGTGCTTCATAGCATCTTGCTGGTAGTGTCTGTCTCCAGAGATGCTTCATAGGAATATTCAGTACCCCCTAAAGACTTGTTTCATGGGTGGGCTTTTAGATCACTGCAAGCATAAGCTTTTAGAAAGCAGCAGTTGAATTTGACATTGCATTTAAATCAAATGACACAACCATATTTTAATATCAGAGGTATGAGTTCTCTTATCAGACATGTGACATTCTTCTCATTGAAGTCTGTGTAATGATGGAGTCATACAGTGGCACACTCCTAAGTATTAGACAAGATCCACTACAAGTTTACACATGCTTTTTCTGCTGTAGCTCAGCAGTTGGCATTTCAAATTCAAGCTGCGTCGCACTCTTGCTGCCGGCGGCTGTGGCAGGATGATGCCTGAGGTGCCTCCTTGGAGGACCGTGCCCTCGTTACTCCTCAACTTGACTTTGGGTTTCACAAAGCGAGCCCTTTGTTTACGCTGACAGGATGCGCTGGCTACTGACCTGGAAAAAGGTGGCCAAGACGGGTTGTCTTGTAAGGAAGTAAGGGAGGCTGGTGATGTATTGGCTCCTTCTGGGACCTTTCATGGAACTGCTGTGGAGAGGCCCTGCAATCCCTCTCTCTGCTCATCTTCTTCCCTTTCTCTCTCTCATCCTACTATCTGTCTCTGTTCCCCACTCTGGTCTCTGTTCTCATCCCATCTAGTCAGTGGTGGTTTTGCATGAATCTCCCCATACCATGTTTCTCCTAACCAGTCACCGGGGTCATTCATCATTATTGTCAAGGGGGTAATGTGTGTGTGTGGGTGGGTGCCGAGATCTATGACTTCTTCATTTGAATGAACCTCATTAGATTGACTCTTCTTTGTAAAGGATCCCTTTAGAAAATAACTCTGGCAGTTATTTAGGTTATTCTCACATGATAGCCAATGGAACATGACGCTTCAGCCAAGCATGTTTGCTCGAAGGTTGGAAGAGTCTCTGTAATGCAGTCTGCAGGTTATATTTTGCTTTATCACTCTGCCCCGCATACCTAAATTTACATAGCAATGTAGTATAGGACCTTGAGCTTGACTTGTGGTGCCCACATGCTGTCAATTTGATACAATCTCTTTTTTACTGACTTTACTGCTCATTTACAACTATGAAAGAGCCTATTGTACAAGGGCAAGCTGCAGGTCTTTCAAATCAGACTTTAAATTCCATAATTTATTTTTAGAAAACCTGTCTCCTTAAATAAAGTAAAACTATTTATGGTGTGCATATAGTACTTGAGTCTCAGTTTACCTGAGCCTTGGTCATAGCATATAACAGAAGGTTTATTAAAAAAAATAGATATACTCCACAGTTCCACATTTCCCCTAAATATCAGCCCTGCTTTTCCACATTGAAGTTTGCTTCCCTTATTAGAGCAGAGCCTTGTCAGGGCATCTTTAATCAGCCCAGTCCCAAGAGATGATATTTTTAGCCACCTTTTTGGAGGCTAAGACTCCTTTACCCACGCAGAGCACTAATGAGATGGAGCAGTAGTGTAGGCAAGCGTTAATTAAGGCTAGTATGCAAAGGAAGAGGCAAAAGCAGCACGCTCATGGCATACATACATTAACTTTATCCCACCTCCTGCATGTTTTCTCTCTCCTTGTTTTTTCCTATTTTTTCCACGTAGGTTGCACAAACAACAGATGGCTCTGACGCCGACCTGTGGAAGGACGGCTTATTCAAATCCAAGGTCACTCGCTACCTCTGTTTCACCAGAAAAACTGTAAGTGGGAATGTAAACTTCTCCCTTTCCCAATGCATTTTGCACTAACTCCTTATCTGCTGCACCTTCATTATTTGCCAGCATTTATTAGCTGACATTTTGCTGCCAGAATATCTTAATGCACGTTGCACTTTCATCAGTGAAAGGCACACTTAAAAAAGTCACTTTTTGAAGTTTTTTAATATATATATATAAAATGGATATGCATGCATATTCTGGATGAATAATACCTGGAAGGTGTATTTTTCATGTTGGAAGCCCTCCTGAGGATATTTATGTTTATTCATGAAATAACAGTGAGCTGTATTTTAACTATCACAATTTATTCAATCAACAGCGACCCTGTAGAGAAAAGGAATACAGTGTGCTGACTCTTGGAAGCTGATGTACATATAACTTTTGAATCAGAAAATACTCTTTTTATGCATGAAAAAAGCTATAGGATATATATAGAGCTTCCAATTTAAGTAGCCATGACTCCTCTGTGACTGAAATGCTCTTTGCATTATATTTTTCATAATGCTGTCGGGTCATTTTTTTTTTGACTCCTCTCCTGCCTGCAGCTTACAGCTGATGTGTTTCTGCTTGGCTGTCAGCTGCTCTGTGGCCATAAATACACCTGCTTGCACTGCCAGGATAATCAACCTGTCCAACCCCAGCTCATACGGCTTACTATTGGTTGTTTATTAATTAAGTTTCCCTGGCTTGCAGGTGGATGATGCAGGCAGTAAACAAAACCTGCATTTTTGTTATTACTTTGCATCAGCTCAATTTTAGGACTTAATCAAGTCCAATTCTTTTTCAGTATGTCCTCTTAAAGCCAGGCAACTTGGCAGCGGATGCCCCGTGCCTGAGCTCAATCTGGCCGTCAGTTTAGTATATAGCATACAAATAGCCTTTCCCTAGTTCCTGTATATTATCTTAAAATGCTTGTCCACATTGTTTTGAAGAGTTTGACACAAATAAAACATGACAGAGCCATCAACAAAGGCTATTTTGTCTGCCAGTCAATGGAGCCCCCACTGTAATTGTCTATGACAAAAACAGATTCTGTAGAATTAGCCCCTGTATTATGTGGGGGGAAGTAAATAGTTTGTGATTTATCATACTCTAGGTTGAAGGTAGATAGCCCCCTTTGTCAGGTTGTGAAGGAAAAATTCTCCCCAGAAAAGGGGGAAACACTAAAAAAGGTCTCATGCATAGTAATAACATTCATCCATATTCCTCCTTACGTCAGTATAAAAACTATGAATAAAAAATGTCTCTAATGGTAATGACTGTCGGGCAACAGTGGCAGTGGAATCCAGGCTTTTCGGACGCATCAAGTCACGCCTGGCTCGCCCCACTCTCTACTGCCGCTGTGTATTATTGCAATTTATTATGGCAAAAAATGAAAATGTAATGGGAGACAGGGAAGAGTCATGCTTGAAAATGTCAACTACACAGTCCGTGATTATTTTTAACTAGTCCCATTCTGTTGATCAGACTGCCTGCTCTGTCTCCCATCATCAGATAGCTTCTCGCCAAAAGGTTGAGAATGATTACGAGTTCACAGATGCATTCTCTCACTCCAGAAAAAGCTATTAGAGAGTAATTACTTGAGCTATTTTGTCAACCATTCTCTTTAGAGACTTCTTGAGCTTTTAGTAAATCATTGACTCTATTATCTCTACATCCTGAACCCTCAAAAAGCAGCTAACCTCTTCGCATTCTTGCGTTTTGTCCTTTAAAAAGTTGAGTTTGAATGCATTATTTCAAATTTGCTGCCTTTCTGATATCTTTCAGGGGCCAAATGTTGTTGTGGACATGAAGCTGATTGATATTAAGGATGCACTGCCAGAGTTCTTCACACCTGTGCAAGAAACAATGGACACAAGTAAGTAAACAGTCAGTACCAACTACACGCTTGCTTCTTTCCTCTAGTTTTTTGTTTTTTTTTTTCACTCTCCGACCAGCTTATGCGGAGGTCCTCAGGGGCAGCTTTGCTTGAGATAGTGAATGTTTTATGGGTGCAGGTTAGCTTAATTTATGGCAGGCTGTGGGAATAAAATAAACATTTTGCCCTGGAGGTACAAGAGAAGAGAATCATGAGTCATTGTTTATCTCAGCTGGAGCTGTGCTTTTCTTTATGAGGGCCTTATTTATGTATTTATTTGGGGAGAGGACGAGTGGATGGGGGTTATCTAATATTAATGAAATGCATTCCCCAATGCTTTAGTGCTTTTTGAGTGCTACGTATTTCCCCCTCACCATCCACGCCGTAGAAATGTAATAATATTTTGGTGTGGGGAGTGAGGACAGCTTGTTTATTATTTTTATTATCATTGCATTTACACTGCACTTTCTAGTGTTGCTGGGGAAATAAATGAGCAAGGCACAGATGCAATATAGGAAAGCATGGCAATGCTTTTTTTTGCCAGAATGAAGAAAAGAGATTATGTTTTGTTTGGCTATGTTGTAATTTAATGTTTTATTACTTTATGTGAATCCATGTTTAATGTATACATGTGACATTATGTATGAGTTTCTATCTAGAATATTGAGTTTAAATCCCTGTTGTGCACTAAAGTTGATGGAGGATTCACTTAGTTCTGTCATTTTACCTACTAAAACGATAAAAATGATAATAACGCATGTGAATGTTGTGGTTTTCCAGTGTCCAGTCATTTCCCCTTTGAGCGCAGCAAGTCACCCACAAACTGATATTAGCTCATCTGTTATTCTGTGACTGGTAAATGACTAAATAGCAAAGCATAACCAGGATTTGTGAATATATATTTCTCCTAGAGGCAGATTTTTTTAGCCCCAAACTCAAGAGAAGACAAAACTGAATATACAACCAACAACTCCTTTCTGACATCCTCATATGTACTTGACTCCTCAGAGGAAGCTGCCATGAGGAAGAGGAGGCTCTGTGTGAAAATGAGCCCTCGTGAGAATGCGAAGACAGCTGTATATGACATAAAGATCACTGCAAAGTCCAAGAGCCATCTTGTTAACTACACCTGTGTAGGGTGAGTTTTTTGACACTGGAAATAAATGAAATCATGATGTTTTTTAACTACTGCCTTAGCTGTTTAAAACTTTGGGAAACACTCTAGCATCTCTTTTTCATCTTTACACAGTGAAATAAACAATATGGGAATATTTTATCGGATGGGAGATGTTCAACAGCAAAAGTCGTCACAGGACACGTCCAGCACAGTTGAAAGTGATACCCCACACAGCATAACAAGGTGACATAATGGTGCAATATTCAGCTGTGCATCTCGAGCATTAAGTTTCCTCCTTTCTTTCCTTTTTCATTCCATGTGCTTGTGAGCTTTTGTTAGACTTCTAAACCATATGTACGCCAATGTAGACACAAGCAATTGATCACTCTCGGGCAATCTAGTGTAAAGGTTGTTGCTGGACAGCAAGGTAGCGAGGGTGAACTGGATAGACGGGCTAACTAGACAGGATCCCCTGAACAAGAACATAAGTTCAATGAGGGCTAAACTCCTGCTATATGTGTAGTGTCCCAGGAGGCAGAGGCAGGTCGGTGCTCTGACTGTGGTGACAGGAGTGTTGCACTGTGCAGACAAAGAGGAGGAGATGTAGCCCGGAGAGGGAGCGACAGCTGCAGAGGAAGAGAGAACACCAAGATCTCCTCATGCTGGAATTTGCGTGTCCCCTCCTCTGCTCATGCTGCTTTGGCTTCCTCTGCCTCAGGCCTCAGAGTGAACGGAGCAAACCTTTGTACTGTGTCCAGAACAAACAGCTCAATTATTCATCACAATGAAGAGCTGGGGATTTCCACAGCAAATTGTAAATAAACAATCGAGACTCCTTCGGTGTGGTGGTGCTGTGGAGAGGGAAGCTTGGCACAGTGCTGTGATATCTTTGCCAGCTTGAAGTGTTATTTTCTGCCATCCTGTGCCGGGCTGACTAAAAGCCACTTAAAAGCTTCAACAGGCCAGAGTGGTGGAAGCCAGCAGGAATATTCAAAACAGAGCTTCTGTTCACATGGCCGTGCAGCGGGATGAGAACAATAACATGGACAGCTGTGGACTGAAAACCCAGGTTCAAACTGCGTAGAGTTTTGTGAACTCGTCCATATTTTGGAAGCCGATGGTCAATAATCTTTGATGTGTCGAAGTTATGTTGAGAGCTCAGGCCCATGTGCGCCTTCCCAACTCTCTTGCCGGTAATCCTCAGTTCTTTTGAAGCCCACTTTCAAGTTGGTGAGGCACAGAGGTTGGAATAAATTGCACCTCCAAGCGACTCACACCCCCCTCTTGATGCCTGCTGAGATCACAGGCTGCTGTTTTTGTGTTAACATTAAAATTCATTCCACAGTCAGAGTCTTCTTTTGAGAGCATTTCAATCCGTAATGCACTGACGCATAAGGACGAAACTGTGGGCAATTTATACAGTGGCAGTTCTTTGACTATTTATTTCTGTGTAGTTACATGCACTTCAGACAGCCATACATACAGCTATAAATAGCTATGTAATTTTTTTAGTCACAGATAAGATGGTTTGACGCAGTGATTTATAAACAGCTCCTCAACCTGCACTGATTCCTTAAAGGAGTACAGTAACACAGTGTAACTGTCTGTGTAGTGTTATACCACTAGACTTTATTCATATTCAGCAAGAGAAAATTCTCTCCTTCATGCCTCCTTCGGGCTATCTATTACAACTTTATGGCCTTTGGAGAATAGCACCTCTTAAATTTAAGTGCTCTTTACAGTCAGTGGAAAAGATGTTTTAAATACAGTCAATAATGTGTAAATTTTTAATGACCCTTATAATTTTGAAAGCTGCAGTGATCCCTCTCAAATGTTAAGTTGCCTCAGGCAGCGAGCACTCGTTAGGGTTGTATACAAATGTAAACCGCAAATCAGGTTTTTTACCAGCACAAAGCTGCAGTACACAGTAACTGCGGAGTGTTGCGTCATTATGGGATGCAGACAGTTATTGCATTGAGGGCAAGGTGTTATATTTAAATTGCTTTTGTATTGTTTTTGTCAACTACAAACAGTGTCTGTAGATCTTGAAAAGTTTGTGTCACTCAAAGAGTCTTAAATTGAATTAGCAAAAATCTTCAACACTTTACCTTTTTCTGCTGTAGACAGTAATACTCATTATAAATTGTTTCTGTATAAATTAATGCGCTGGTGACATGGCTGATATGAATGTTTTTTAAGTGACTCAGCATTTCAGTCAGCACCATGAGACCTACACTATAGATGGTATTGGGCCACCAAACACATTACACCTACAGGAATTTTTAGTGCCTAAATCCACAGGTTTTAATATGGAGTTGGTCTCCACTTTGCAGCTATAACAGCTTCCGCTCTTCTGGGAAGGCTTTTTACAAGATTTTGGAGTGTGTCTGAGGAATTTTTTGCCCATTCATCCAAATCATTTGTGAGGTCAGACAATGATTTTAGAAAGAGATATCCTGGCTCTACATTCTAGTTCATCGCATAAGTGTTTGCTGGGGTTGAGGTCAGAGCTCTGTGTGGGGCAGTCAAATTTTTCCATACTAAAATCATCCAGCCATGCCGTTACGGACCTTGTTGGAACAGAAGAGGGCCTTTCCCTAACTGTTCCCACAAAGTTGGAAGCATATTGTCCAAAATATCTTGTCAAGCTGAGACATCTAGAGTTTTCTTCGTGGGAACTAAAGAGCCCAAATCTATCCCACAGAAGCAATCCCATAGGATTATTCCTCCTCCTCCAAACTTTATGGTTGGCAAACTTTGCAATGTAGTCAGGCAGGTAACATTCTCCTGGCATTCGCCAAACCCAGACTCATCCATCAGACTACCAGATAGAGAAATATGATCTGTCATTCCACAGAACATGTTTCTATTGTTCCACAGCCGAGGGGTGGTGTGCTTTACATCACTCCATCCCATACTTGGCAATCTACTTCCTGATGCAAGGCTTGCATGGAGCTGCTTGGTCATGGAAACCTATGTCATGAAGCTCCCATTTTTGTGCTGTCACAGGAGGTCTGGAACTCTGTGGATACTGAGTCAGTGAAGCACTGGTGACTATTACCCTCAATGCAGCTCAGCACTTGGCAACCCTACTCTGTAACTTTCTGTGGTCTGCTGCTTTATGGCTAAGTTGATTTGGTTCTTAAAAGCTTCCACTTTACAATAATACCACTTAAAGCTGATTGTAGAATATCTACTGTAGAAGTGAAGATGTTTCATGAACTGATTGGTTGCAGTGGTGGCATCCTATTGCAGCACCCCACTCAAATTCAAAGAGCTCTTTAGAACAACCCATTCTTTTACAAACTTTGTAAAGGCAGACTGCATGGCTGGGCACTTGATTTTTATACACCTGTGGCAATGGGACTGTAGCAGTAATGGAGGAGTATTTAGAATTATGGCTACATGTAATTATTTCCCTTATTGATTACTTCATCAGTTTTCCTCAATAGTTAACTATTAATGGCAGCTCATAAAATAAAAGTCAAATGGGAAAACTTCCTACAGTCCATGTGACATCTTTAAATTGTTTGTTTTGTTTGTCTTGCTGTACAAAACTGTTAATGACATTTCATGTAGAAAAGAAAGAATATGCTTTTCAAATTTTCAAAGCAAACCAAAGTGACTGAAATTATTAACTGAACTTCATAAGCGGATACAAATTGTAATTGTCGTTTTTACACCTGATCCACGTGTCTCTAAACACATATATTTTAATTAAAATATTACTATATTAAATAACTATTGTTACTTACTATTGCAAAGCACTAAAAATGGCAAAGATAAAAGCTGATCATATTTCATGTTTTGGGTTTTATGATCATGAAACAGGTATTAAAATGTGATCTCAGAATTAAACAAATCCTACATTCAAATTTCTGAAGCCTGCAGAAATCCTGCCAAAAGGAATGTTAGGAATTTGTAAAGAAAAAAATTATTTATATGCAGTTTAGTGGTTAAGGTCATGGAGAAACACTAAAACTGAAATTGCTGTTTCTCGCTGGCTCAGGCTGTTGCACCATATTGAGTCACTAAAAGTTATAGGGTAGAGGCCTGCCAGGCCGTCTGTTGTGCAAATGCATTTAAACCTCGTGTGTTTAATGTCTCTTTATCAAGTTTGTCTAAAGCATTTCAACCCACGACGGTGTTCTGATTTGATTCATAGCAGCAGGTTGATGTCAACCACTTCAGCTTGTTCTCTGTCAAGACCGACCGTATCAGCAACTCCCCGACTTTATAATGTTAAAAAAACAAACTGAACCATCCGGTCAGCCTTTTAATGTGTCCAGTAAAGTATCACCCGCCTTCCTTCTCCTGACCAACGCTGCCATTTGTTCTCCTGATAAAACTGTCATTGTTGAAGCTGGTATCTGACCTCTGCAGTGACTGCTAGCATAAATTAGCCTTGTCCTAATATTGCAATTTCATTCGCCTCACTCAGAATCAAGGTTTTTGACATTTCTCTTAGAATAATAGGCTATTGTACACATGGACACTTTTTAAATCAATCTGTACAGTGATAAAAATGTCATGGCCCAGTCTCTCTTTTTTCCATTTCATAGCTATATTTTCTTTAACACTTGAAGGCTCAAGAGTCATCAGTGTCAGGATTGGCATGCATATCAATACATTTTGGATTGCGCTGTCTTCTGCATGTGACACTCCACACATTGCTACTGCTCTGCAGGATTATTGTATCAGCTTTCATTGCATGCTGGTTAACCAAGACTTCCCACTGCACACAACTCTGGAGAGAAAGAGACGCGGTGACTGTCAGGGTGTCACATGACAGATCCCCTGTCTGAAGTGTTGAGGAACAATCCTTCCCCGCTCAATCTCACTCATTACTTTATGTTCAGAAAAGTTGCAAAAACTAGCGGAGATCAAGCAAAAACGATGCAGAGCGGTGCCAGAAATGATCGAATGATCAGCTAAGATCTGATGGGTGCAGACTATTCAGTGATTTGCCACCAAAGTCAGAGAGATTCTCTTTTCTGCACCTGACACTGAACTTAAAGGAGGATAATGATGGGTGAGAAAGCAGCTCCCACAAAGCAGCACTGTTGGCACATAGAGGAAGGTGTGGAGATGTTGTCACAGGAAAGGCTGGATGTGTGTCAAAACAAGAGCTTCCAGCTCTCTGTATCGCAGCTCTGGCTCTTCAGTCAGTGATATTACTCTCATTCTCATCTTACCTACTCCTGCCTGTCTGTCCCCACTGTCTCTTCCACTTTCTCTTCACTTCATTTTTTTAAGTAGACAGCTCTTTTCCTTATTTGCTATGCGTAACAACAAAAAGAACACCATACTAAAAAAAAATCTGTTGAATTGTAATTCATGTTGTTGAGTAATCCTTTGTGTCGTGGTTTGCTTTCTTATACTAATATGATTTTAACTCCAGCAGATTTCATGGGAACATAATACTCTCGACCCACGTTGTAATTACGTAAATCTATCAGGCCATGTTCCCAGTTTTACTATAATTTGATGAGGAACTACACTATAATTGAATATTCAAATTAGGAATATGTGTCAATATGGCTCTCCTTGCCTGAAATGAGGATTAATTGTTGTCAAAACTCCAGTGGCCAACATAATATGAGCCCCAACACTGCTGTTGATTAGCAAATGCACTTGCCATGTTTTTGTTTTAAGAATTAGTTGTCTAATTGATTTGCCATATGTTACCCTCTCCAATCCACCTAAAATTGTATTTAGAAATCACCCATTTGGACTCAGACAGTTTTTCACTTTTCAAACAGATGGGAAAAGCAACCCTGGAGGTTGCTTGTAGAACAACATTTATGAGCCTAGTGGGGGTTTCAAATACCTCTTTCACATTTTAGATGCACAGATAAATAGCCAGAATTAATACAGAGCTCTCTGCTCTCTTTGTCTCTTTTGAGTACTAATATAACACTACAAACATGAATGCCTTAAAAGACATTTAAACCATTTCCGCTCCTCCACTTTATCAGTCCAAGGGATGTCTCTGTGCTTTGAAAGACGTCTACCTTTCTTCCTCAGCTGTGGAATCAACCTTTGCAAGGTAAAAGAAGTCTGTGTGGAATATGGCAATCGTTCCCACAAGATTGATGCCAACCTTTTAAAAATTCACCATTGGCCTGGATTTAACATGGCCAAATGCTGATGTAAATGAGAAGAAGAAAAAGTCGAACCTTTCATTGCAAATAAATCTGAGTTGCAGGCTTCAGCTCATAAATACCACAGCCTGTCACAAGTCTTGTTTTATTGCTCTTGATGGAAATTATTGCATTTATTTATGTCATCCATAGAGATGAGTCTTTGTAAGTCACAACTCGCACATACAGTGCTAGAATATGCAGATCTGGCTTAAGTCTTAAATTTTGAGAATTTTTTTGATTTTACACCCTCTGTCAGTGAAAATTGATTATGTTTGTCCATAAACAAACCAAATACATAACGTAATGTGCAAAACTCACTTCATTATTTGCAACTTCACACCTGCTTACTCCCCGAATCTGTCTTGTCCGTGTTATAATTCAGCCCAGAGTTCCCGCTTACTTATATAACCTACTTGTCTTGTTCGTAGGCTTTAACATCAAACTTTTATGCTTGTGTGTCCTCTAATGAAAGCAATTCCCTTTTTATTGATATCGCTAACTGCTTTGCATTATCGTTATAAGAACATTTGTTTTATAATGCCATCCTTGCTCTCTTTACCTTCAAAGTATGTCATGTTATGCAGCTCTCTTGAAGCTGTGAATTTTTTTCCCCCTGCTTGCTGTGGATTTATCGATCCGTAGGGGTGAGTCACAGGGTGTAATTCATGATAGCTTGATTGATGAGGATTTCAATCTTATATGGTTTGTTAACTTCAACTCCCCACAAAGTGCATTCTGTGCTGTTTTCTGTAATACAAGGCCATGAAAGAGAGAGAGAAAAAACTGACTTCCCTTGAATAATGGAATCTCTCAGTTCCTCCAGAATTAACAAGATCCTGCTCCAAACCCCTGCTAAAGGTCTGCTGAAGCCCCTGGGCAGCTGAGGCACAGTTTAACTTCTACCATTTCTCCTCTTCAAGTTCAGCCTGTTATTTCAGTGCCCTGTTTTGCCTTTGGACATTTTAGAAGCCCTTTGTGTTTGAAGGCGATTCAGTGCTTTCACTTCTTAGATAAATTTTCATTCTTATTACAATTTAATTACTGAGGGAGGTGTTTGGGAGCACAAAATACAAAGGGAAACTAAATTTTGTTTGTGCATCACATTGTTGTCAATACAATCATATTGATCGACTAACTAATTATTGTTACTTTTTCCTTTCAGCAGGAGGAGCATGAGCAAGCCTGACTATGAGCGCCAGGGCAGTGGAAACTACACCATGACAGGTAAAAGGTTTCACACATGTATGCGAGTTGGTACCATTTATGATACTGACACTACAGACAATTGAACAAATTAAATATCACATGAAGTTATACAGAAGTTGTGTATTAATGGTTTCTAGGTTGTTTGTACAAATGGTTTAATTTCTGCCTGTACGTGCATGTAAAAGGAGCCCCTCTGGCACTTGAGTTACAAATGCCCTATGTCTAGATGTTCTCACTGCTGGATACTGTACAGAGCTTTGCTTATCTCAAAGAACGTGACTTCCCAGAGGAGCACGGCATTACACTCAAGAGAACATTTAACAGCTGTCAAAGATGATCCATCACATGCCATACTTACATATGTACCTTGCATGCACTGGAGGAATTCCTTTCTCTTTGTCAAAGAAAAACTCAACAACAGTATGATGCCCCATGACTGAAACACACACAAAAAAGGCTAATTCATTAGGAAACAGAGCTTAGCTATGACAGCCTCAGCACCACCAAGTCAGAGTCGGCTGAGACGTTCAAGCCTTGAAGAGTGTGTGAGCCACACGAGGTGAATGAGGCAGGCAGGTTTTTGTCCAGCTGGAGAGAGACACCATGTGGTGAGGAATCCTCCTGCTGCTCCAGTAGAGGCACACCCAGACTATTTAATACAAAGCAGTTCCTTTTTTTTAATGTATACTACATAATATTGATTTTTTTCTGAAAAGCATTTTTTTATTTGAATTCCCCAAATCTACATCCAGTGCTGTCCAGAAAAAAAGAAAAACAATGTATAATTGCCAAAATTACAAACTGATTAATACATCATTGTGTTGGTATGACAGTCATTTTCTTAGCTGGTCAGGACAAGTGAAGTCCTGAAGGAGCAGGACATTAACACACAGCTGAACAGTTTGAGCATTTGGTGTGGGATTCCTCCACTGGGACAGGGTTTGAGTGACAGCAAAGAACATGCACATACTGTACACCGCGCTGCCAGCAGTCACCATTTATCTCCAGAAAACTGTCCTTTGCAGGTGCACACTCCCTCCTTCTCCCTTTTATAAGCTGGCAAGATTTTAAAGAAAAATTGATAATGGAGTTAGCCTGACATGCTTCGTGCTTTATTACTCGTCAGCCTTGAAGCATCACACTGTGAATGTGAGAGAACACACCTTCCCTTCATTAACAATATGATAGCCTGCGGACCAAGTGTGAGGTCACAGCCGACAGCCTATTTGTGTTAATTGTTAGCATGGTGGTATCACTGGTGTGTGTTTGTGCGCTGGTGCATGGGTGTCTGCATGTGCACACATGTGTGTGGGCTGACAGCTGGCCAGGTTCGAGTTGGTCTAAAACCATGTGCGCTCTGTCAGGGTTGTACAGGCGCCTTCTTTAGGATTGATGAATTGCCTGCTTTCTTGATTAAACCCTCCGTCACTTCCCAACAAAACAAAAACCCCAACACAAAAAAGGCGAGTTGAGGGGAGGAGAGGTAACATGTCTGGGAAATCTGTCATCTGCAGTCACATCATGTACAGATGTGATGTGCAGAAGCTTTGACATTTATTACCAGAATATTAAAAACTAATTCACATTTATTTTGCAGCCCTCTTTCGCTTGACAGTTTGAGCTCATTTGAAAAGTTATCAACTTTTCATAGCAGCTCGAACCATTTGCTTTTCTTCACAGGCGTTGCTTTGATCCATGCCAAGTCCCCTTTGCCAATTAGGTCTTTTATTCATACCTTGACAGAAAATCAGGATATTTAAAGGTAATTATGCATGCATTCAAGAAATCTGTCTAAAAAGCATATGTTAATAAAAAAATGAATAAATGTAAATGTTTTGAAAAAGCCTAAAATTCTAAAACAAGACTATATTCCGTCTGTTGCTCTGCAGTCTGTCTTAATTACCAACAGAACAACATATAGAATTCAGCAGGCATGCATCTGATAAAAAGGTAAATGTAATAAAAAGTAATACATTTACATATCTATAGCATTAATCAAAAATAAATACTGACATTGGCCCTGATCTAACATAATATGGAGAGCAATTATTTCCCTATCCATTAGAGGAACTTCAATTAACATACACGAGACAGTTCATCCTTCAGAGGAGGAGGAGGAGGATGAGGAAAGAAAAAAATAGGGAGCTGAAAATTAACTTGGGTTTGCAAAATATCTTGGCAGGATGACAGTGATTTTTGATTTTCAGGAAACAATATTAGAATTCTTATTAAACTATGTGCATCTGCTTTTAATTTGCTGCAAATAATTGGAAAATGCAATGGAGCTTTCCAATTAAAGCTCCACTTTATGCTGTTTAATAATACCCTCATAATATTATAGCTTATGAAATGACAGGTGAGTTGGTGTATGAATAAAACATAAAGCCCTGTAATAAGAGACAGAAAAAAAACGAGACAGTTGTTGGGGGGCTTTTAAATGCTCGACATAATTTGCATATATTAATCTCCTCTTTTCAGCCTTATCAAGTATTCCACTGTATTTGAAGTTAAAATAGTCGTGACAGGCAGGGGTGCGCTTCGTTTTTCCATGGATTTATTACTTGTATAATTCTGGATCTTTAATAAGCCAATATGACTGATCCTCTGAGTTCTGTGGAATTTGGTTAATTGTTCCAGATGGTGCTCACTGATTATGCAAAATTACTTTCTTTCTCCCTTTTTCCCCCCAACTACACTATTTCTTGATTGACTAACATGGAGAAAAAAGATTATTTTTGGCGCAGCACTTTCATTAAGAGGGTTCTCATCAGGTTTCAAACAAAAGTTCCATCTTATCTCCCTGTGTAGTTCTGGGCAAGGCTGTGCAGAGGGAGGAGATCAGCCGGCTCTTATCTCAAACCATGATGGATCTCAACTGCTTCTGCACCGCTGGGGTTATATTTTAGAATAACACAATTCTTTAGGCTGAGGGATTAAAAAACACGACCTCTGGATAGTGACACAAAAGTTATTATTACTGTACGCCATTCTCTTCTTTCTGCTTTCGCCCCTCTTTCTCTCTTTGAGATTGATGAAATTACTAAGCAGCTGGGTTTGTCCTCCACTTGCAGCTCGGGCTCCATCCACAACTCACTAACATTCTGTTTTGCATCAGCTAAACTGAGCTGAATGAATCATTTATGGAAGTGTTATGGGGGAGGTATGGGCAGATTTACTGCCGAGCTTTTACTTTAGATGGAATGGGATTTCTATGAAACCGATCTTGATGTCTGAAGTAATGCCAAAGCTTGCATCAAGACATGAAAGGAACTCTCTTAAAACCCACGTTTTGCTTCTTAATTCCCCTGGTCAGCAAAAGGCAAAATAGAGAGAGAGAGAGAGAGAGAGAGAGAGAGAGAGAGAGAGCAAGTTTCATTTGAAAAATAGCATTTACGCCTCTTGCCTTTACACCCATATTCTAAAGCTACTCCTAGCAACTCATGTTATAAAGAAGCACTTAATTACATCATAATAAACATATGGCTTATAAATTAATTTTAATTTGCTTAATTTCTGTACTGAGTTTAAATAATTTGTGCATTTTCCATATTGACATAAAAGCTTAGGCTTTCGGGTGAATACTGCGCAACTTAAGTAAAACATTGGCACAAAAAGCTATGATGCAAAACCTATGCTAAAGGCAGCTATAAAATTATAGCAATATATAACCATCACAAGAGAAAAAATACATTTTAACACTGAGACACAATAAATCTATTTAGTTGTGACTAGAGTCAACTATTTTGGTATAGGTTGTGTATTTCAGTGCCAAAAAGGACATTTGGATTAACAGCTTTCACACCATTCAGTGGCTTTTATTCAATTAGACTATCCAGGTTTAGTAGCAAAACATGATCGATCCCAGTGTGATGGTGCCATTAAGTATTTGAGGATCAATCCTGTGTAAATCCTGATGGAATTTTTGACTGCAGCCTTGAGGCCCTCGGGCATTTTTTGGACCTTTATTACAGTCAAATAAGAGACTTTAAATGGCTTTGCATTTGCAGGCCAGACTGGACTCTGGAGTCTCATCCCTCATTGCTTTCTATCCATCCCTGAGATAGAAGCAGTGCTCCATTAGTTTCAGTGTCCAGACGTGGACAGCCTCAATGGATGGGCCTGTCACAGCTCCCTCATTTGCCCCATGTACAGCAGGGTTTGTTATCACACATCTAATTAGAACTTGATAAAAAATATTTCACAAAAATCCAGTCATTAAATATAGTTTAAGGAGATTTATGGTCAAATATGCCTTAAAGATCTTTTAATGGCTCTGCTGACTTGTTAAGTTTGTAATTAATGATCTTCTAATACATACTGTGGTGTGATTTAGAAAGCACAATGAGATTCTGGGAATGAAGTCGTTTTGGAAAAGGGCATCTGGGGTTCCCAGAAGCTATATTAAATGGCTCTGCTCAGACTGGTTTACTTAAAACTATGAAGTCTGCTGTGAAAAAGTCCAAACACATCCGTGTGTTTACATAGGTCAGGCCATTTTTATGTTAGGGTGCTGGGAATAATGTAGTATTATGATATGATTGCCTTGCCATTTTATAATAGTCTATTAATATGTACAGAAAAGTCCTGGATTTGTCTATAGCAGCACTTTTACTTAGGCATAGAAAACATCTCCTCTCAAAGGCCACTCATCCACACACTGTAAAAGTAATAACCAAGTATATATGTAGCAGACTGTAAATGCATTATACTAATAACAGTCTCCCGTTTCATCAGGAGAGTAATGGTGTCCTTATTAGCATAATTAATGACAAATGGCAGTGCTGCATTGGTGGATTGGTTCTAGGGGATGATAAATTGGTAGATGCCCAGGTTAGTGGCTGCCAAGGAGGCCTCTTTGGCTGTCATCCCTCCTGCTTCCGCTCTGGCACAGTTCATTACTCACTGTGTGAGATGCCACTTTACATTGCTTGGTACTGTGAGCATGGAGAACTTAATAATGCCACCCACAACCACACAGGGCCTGCTGCTTTACCCACAGTCCAGAGGGCAAGTAGCTCAGCAAGGGCTAGGGGTTGTGGGGGAGCGGGGCTACATGGGAAACATCTCCTGCAGCTGCACTGATCAAAACAGATCACGCGTCAGTCAATACTTCAGGGGAGCTGGGGCCATATGACCAAGTCTCCAGTGCTGGTGAGTGTTTCTTGTTAGGATTTCTGGGGCTCACCACATCCCTCGCATCATTACGGGTTAGTTTGCCCACAGAACCGCTAATTAAGAGGGGATTTGTGTAATTGTGCCTTCTGCTGCGTCCCATCCGGCACATGCAATTTACTGTCAGCCCTCTGCCAGCTTTTACACTTGTCCAGAGAGGCGTACCCCATTTATACACACATTCTGCTGCACATTTACCAGCAGCCACAGCTAGGGATCAATGCCAGTGCCATGGAAGTATCTTAAAACACACTGTGCTGCTGATTAAATTCTGATTGTCCATTTAATTTCATGAGAGTTAAGCCCAGCCAGGAAAAAGGGATCTCCCAGTATTTCTCTAGCACTAAGTGCTTTAAAAGAATGACTAAAACAGGTCTTAAACCAAATGACAGAACAGCCGTGGTACTTCACATTAAATACCCTATTCTACATATAGGCTCAATCTTGAGAAGTTATCACACATGTACACACCCCCTCAGAACATTCTGTGTTATGCAGTGGTGTTTGTGGCCAAGGCATCGTAAGTGTTGCTGGCTCTGCCCACTTTCTGGAAGACTGATGGACCAGCGCCCGGCTGAGGCTGTCTGCTGGCTCCCTACCCACAACCAGATTTCAAGGACTGCTTGTCACAGATGGAAAAAGTAAGTGGGTCATTTTACATAAGTGTGCCATTTTGCATCCCTCTGATAACAAAAAGTAAAATTTTAGCATGGGTGAATTTGAGAATAAACACATTTATTCAGATGTCATTTGAGTCTGCTGCTTGTTTTGCCGGTATGTCTCGTTAATTTTGGTATTTGTTATAAAAAAAAGTTTAACTGCAGCTCTAGTTTGAGTTTGACTATAAAGCCAATTTCATATCTTCATTCTATTAATATACTGTATATACTAGGGAAGTAAAGTGCTTTCCTTAATTTAAGGAATTAAACTTCAAAATGAGTTGATATGAAAAAATATTCAAGCGGACAAAGAGTAAGCTTTTATAAAATGGTGCAGTTTCTCTGCACTCCCTTGATGCTTTTCTTCTGTTCCCCCTCTGTAGTTTCTTTCCATAAATCCAAAGTGTTTAACAGCCCCAGCCTGTAGTATGTAACTATAAACACTTTCAGCCACTGGATCTTATGCATAGCACTCTTAGCATTCAGAAACCTTTTAAGCTTGTTTACATTTTTGAACATTTAGGATGAAATGAAATTAATATTTTAGTATAAACTAACTGACTGGCTGTCAGGAGAATTGCAAAAGAAGCCTGCACACACTGCCGTGAGACTGCTGCAGAACCAAACTGCACACAGCAAACAGAAACAAATAAAAACAGATGATCAGAAACCCTCAGCGTCCTTTCAGCGCATGATCTATTTTAATACCAGTGTTTTACACTTTTTAGAATGTTAATTGACTCCCCAGTAAACATTTAAATAATTTAAAAGTTACATTTCCACTTCCACAAGCCAGATTTTAAATGTATTGCATAGTTTTTTCTTCCACTCATCTGTCTAGAGGGTTTGAAAAAGTGGAAAAAAGATAAAAGAAAAAGAATGGGTTTCATAGAGCCATAGTCATTAAAAGAATCTGAAAATAGCAACTCGCTATCATCTGTTCTCATAGCACGGGTCAGGAGCTCTGACACCTCCAAAATTCCTCCTGTCAGGGTAGGGGGCCATTTGTATTCTCTCTCATTAGGCAATTTGACTAATGACCTGCCGTGGCTGCAGAGCTACTGAGGGACCCAGAGCCTCGCGCCCTCTCTCTTGCAGCAGCCTGAACACACACCCTCTATTGGAATGGCACAGATGGCATGCCCGGGCGACAAAATAAACTACAATATGTCTCCGAGATGCTGTCAGGCCTGGGCACTATTTCTCATGTCAGAGTCGGGCTAAGGGCTGTGAGTGGGCATAGGGGGTCCTCCTCCAGCTCTCTGTTCATCTACTCACCATTATCTGCAGAGGTGACAGAGAGCAGGGTCTGCAGCTAGAATAGCATTTCCATGGTCTGCATAAAGAATCCGACTCAAATTGAGAGTCACATCGACAGGGGAGGTATTGCGATGTCTAGCCTGGCAACACATGGAGAAAAAGCAACATCCAATTGTTTGGAATATAAAATACAGCAGGCTCCAGATAGAGCTTTGACCTTTTTTTGTTTGTTTTTTTACTTATTATGTTCAGATTATTTTGTGGTACAAAACAATAAATAGTAGCTCAATCATGAGTAAAAAGTTGTAAAAGATGTTCATTTGCACTTTCACATTATTGCCTTGACTGTGACTTTCTCACTTAATTCGAGTGCAAGACAGATTCACCCAAGTAATCATACTAGACAGAGATCAATGCAATTCTGCTGAATTAGTGAAGTGTAAAATAAAAGTTCATCAACATTCCTAAAGTGCGACTCTTGAGTTGTGGTTCAGGTAATATGGGGTATGCTCGATCACCCACGCATATTTTTCCATCAGTCAGTGTCGGAGCACAACTCGGTGTGGTTTATGTGTTTGTATGTATGCGTGTGTGTGAGTGTGTGCGTATTTGTGTGTGTGTCTGTGTCTGTGTATGTGTGCGAGTACGCCGCGGTTGTGTTGTGCACTGCTATGTCTGTTAGAGCCCTGGAAATGCAATGTATGGTGCTGCTGAAGTCCTGGGTGACAGTGCATCCAACAATGGAAGAGTGAGGGATTAGTGCTCAGCCCAGCGTACGAGGGAGCCCTTCCCGCCCTGAAACAGCCATTCATCTGTGCCCAGGGGCTGGAGATGACAATGCAGCCATTGCTCATCGCACCTGACGGAGCCATTAATAAGGCAATGATCCACACGGGGCTTGTGCTGACTTCGTTCTTTACACTACAATCACTCAATCCACAGGGTCCTCCTTACTTAACACCACCTCTGTGCTCACTGCCATCATCATCATCACCACCATCATCATCATCATCATCATCATCATCTTAGTCACTATGCCAGAATTCCTTCCAGATGTTTTTGTATTGACTACACTCACATGCTCCAAATGCCAAATAACTGCCCAATTCTCCACACTGCAATACACTCATGAGTTAATGGACTGTAGCCGGGCCATTTGAGCAGCTAGAACATGCTTCATACTGGGATTCCTGGTCAGAAGATTGGATTTACATTATTTTTACCCTTTGCACCTTTAGATTTTTCCTCAGTACAGCATCCATTCCTTACCACCAAGTCATCTCCCGTGCCTTTCCATTTGTCTGGATGTAAGATAGCCTCTCTAGTATAGATGGGGGAGGAATACAAAGTGGGATCTGGTTTTAAATGTAATCCTTGAGCAATAAAGAAACTCTCTGGCCTTCAGCACTGTCCATTCATCTGTCTGTGCCACGCAAATCCATCAGCAGCTACAATCTCTGCTTCCCATTGCTGGCTATTGATTCAGATGTATTCTCTCTGCCTACTTGTGTCTGGCATTGGTGCTTCCAGCAACAGAGTGCATGTTTATTCACTTGTAGTTATGAGCTTAAACAAGCCATCATGCCTACCCAGTTGCCCTCTCTGCATCAAATAGCCACACATTCAAAACTGCTGCAGGGAGATGTTCAGGCTAAATATGTCTTCACTCCTCATAACTACATAGCCTTGCTTGTGACATGGCTTGTTTAATGGCAATTAATGTTAGTTTTGAACCAGTCTGAAATACACCAGCTATTGGATTTATTATCAATAAATTGAATGCAAATGTTCCTGGTTCCCAGAGGGTGAACTGTGATAACTTTAGTGAGTCGACGTTCCTCAAAACAAACACAGAGGTTAAAATATAATAATTTTGACAATGCCTTAATTCTTCCTTTGATGTCATTTTCAGCTCCACTTTGTAATTTGTTCAGTGCATATTCATATTATATTCTCACCAGTCACTTTATTTGTTATACATGGTCAACTGCTTGTTAACATCTAATCAACCATGTATCTTTCGGGTGCTCCCTTGTATTCTCCACCAAGGGGATTGCCACTGCATTGGAAATTTGGCAGAGGTTTTATGCCGGACACTCTTACTGACACAACCCACCATCATGAGAGGGGCTTGTGTCCCCACCTGGAATCAAACCAGGGACCTTTTGCTTGTAAGGCGAATGCCCAAACCACTACGCTAAAGGGACACTACCACACATCTAATTAACTAATCACATTCCAACCCGTTGCATTTAGGCATGGAGACATGGTGAAGACAACCTACTGAAGTTCAAACCGAGCGTTAGAATCAGGAAAAAAGGTGATTTAAGCGGCTTTGATGCTACAGTCTACCTGAGAATTGTTGCTGACCATGTTCATCCTTTTATGACCACAGTGTACCCATCTTCTGATGGGTGCCTCTAGCAGGCTAAAGCACTCTGTCACAGTCTCAGCTGTGTGCAGTGTGTAGAATTAGTGGACCCAATTGCAGGACTCAGCAGGTAGACAGGGTACAGAGTATAAACAAAAAAACTAGGAGCTCATGAAAGTTCAAGGGTCCAGGTAGAACCCCTGGGGGCCATTCCAGCCCCAACACTGGCCACTCAGGCACCGAAGAGGGTTGTGGCAACTGAAGCAGGGCCACTCAGGACACAGGTGACAAGGGGCTAGTGACGATGAAAAAGTTGCTCCAGCGGCAAAGCAGCAAGCAGACAACGAGGTAGAGTCAGTAGCTGATGGAGTTGGAGCCTCATATGTAGTTGCTCAGGATGCCACTGTGGATCAGTCACAAAATCAGCTGGCACAGAGTCAGGTGGCACAGACCCAGGGGGAAATAGCTGCAATGGCTCAGGAAACACAGACATGAGGGAAATTTGCAGACCAGACTTGAGAAACTTAGAAAGAAACTTACCGTTGGGAAACACAGGAGCGGCAACAGCTAACTGACCGGACTCAGGCAAGGGGACTGGACTCGGGAAGCTAAGACTTGGGAGAGCCAGGAACAGGGACGGCTAACTGACCATGGCAAAAGCTAGCTGCTCATAAACAGGAAACTCAGACTTAAAGGGCGCTAGCTGCCTACAACCAAATTCAGAGGAAGCTAGCTGCCATAGCACAAAAAAACTGGAGGGACCTAGCTGCCCTAGCATTGGAAACTCAGGTTTAGAGAGCTAGCTTCCCTAGCACAGGGAACACAGAAATGGGAAAAGCTGGCTGCTCTGACTTGGGAAGTATAAGTTTGGGAAACTCAGACTCAGGGAGAGCTGACAGCGCAAAATGATGCCACAGACCTGGTACCACGAACATAAAAGTCAGACTCTAGGCCAGGGACTAAGAGAGCTAAAACTCAAGACATGAAGCAGACTGACAGCAAAACAGGAGCTCGACGGGTAGGCTCAGACACCAAGGCTGAAACTGGGAGTTCTAACACAAGTTCTGACTCTGGCTCTGACTCTGAGGGTGCCAGTCCCCACTCTGGACTCACTGGCTCTGGTGCTGAAGGCTCTGAAATTGGATCTGGCTCTGAAGGCTCTGGACCTGGCTCTAGCACTGAGGGCTCTGGGACAGATGGTGCAGAGACAGGATGCTTGAGCTCTGGTTGCTTGGGCTCTGGATACTTAGGCTAAGGCTCTGGAGGTGCTGAATCCAGCTCTGGGACCACAGATGCTGGTTCAGAATTAGCAGAGCAGTGACGACGTGAGCACCGTTTTCTCCTTCTAGTCCCAGGGAAACTGATGGCTGTGAGATTGGGCAGCTTATCTTCCAAGAGAACGGGCAGTGGTGCCAGTGAGGCAGGTGAAATGAGATGGGTATGCTAGGCTCTGATGAGGCAGGCGAGCTGGGCTGAGGTGTAAAGGCAGAAAAACTGGGTGGTAGTAAAAGAGGAAGAGCTGGAAACCTGTCTGAAAAATCAACATGCCACAGCTCTGACAAATAAGGAATGTATCTAATCCAAGGTTTAGAATTGCAGGGTTCCAATATAATGTTGATTGCAAAAACAAAGTCCAAATTGTTCACAGAAAACACTAAGAACAAAAACTAAGGCCCAAATGAAGCTTGAAGCCTGGGATGCTCACACACAGCAAGACAGGGAGAAGTGATGCAACAACTGGACAAAGGAATGACAGGACTATATGTACACAGACTAATTGCTAACAAGAAATAGGAGGGAACTAATAAACAAAACACAAATGGGGACTAGAACTAAAATGTAACTAGAACAGAAGCTCTAAAATCCTAACTGAAGAATTACAATAAACAGTACTAAAAACAAAGAAAGTCAGAAGCAATCATCAAATTCAACTTAAATACAGCATTCAAGCACAAAAATCAAGGGACATGACATTGTGTCACAAAGCTCAGATCATCTTAATTTGGTTTTTTGAACATGACCGAGAATTCACTGTACTCCACAATCACCAGATTTCAATCCAATAGGGCCTCTTTGAGGTGTGATGGAATGAGATATTCATATCATGAATGTGCAACCAACAAAAACGCAGCAACTGTGTGATATTGTCATATCAGTATGGATCAAAATCTTTCCAGCACCTTGTTGAATCTGTGCCATAAAGAATTAAGGCAGTTCTGAAGGTTGAAGGGGGTACAACTGAGTACTACCAAGGTGTATCTAATGCAGTGGCCAATGAGTGTATATTGACTCAGCTAACATTTTTGCTAATTAGAAAATATGTCGAATGCAGTTTAAAATGACTCTGAATTAACTTAGCTTTGTAATCGTGAACACATAACTTTTTGTAACCTTTATTTACCCTGGGGGTGAAACTCTTGAGATTTAAAATCTCTTTTGCAAGAGTGCCCTGGGCCAGGATAAACATCGTTAATGCAGAATGTTTTTTGATGGTGAAAGAAACAGGGGCTCCTGGTGAAAAGCAGCAAGCATGGGTGTAGCGTTTTGCCACTATTGCACTTTTACAATGGGAGATGACTGGAATCCAAGAAACTGAGCAAGCTTTCCTGCGGTCACGAGGGCGAGGGTCATGGTTTGATTACAAAGATCACATTGTACTACACTTGTGTGGAAAGTGCCAAACCATGGATCTGTGTAATAACCAAGAAAGGAAGGCAACTCACATAAGTGTCAAAGTGAGGGATATTTTAGAATTTCATAATGTTTAGATATTGCTGTGAACAGGAAAGGCCAAAAGGAGTGTCAGCCCCCAAACGATGACTCATGAACAGCTTCGGCTTACGTTTATGAGTTCCTTTTCCTGTGCCAGCGCCTGATGGACTGTGGGTAAAAGAACACCAGTTGGAAGCTTGGCCTCTTGATATTTGGGGCTCCTGTTGAAGCCAAGTGCAGCAAGTTTTGTGCCTCCAGATTTGGGAGTTTTCTAATGAAGCTGAGCAGCTGCAGTTTTCCCTTCACTCTAGAAACGAGAGGCTTTGTGTCTCTTGTCACCCTGTGTTAATTTGGGCCCTAATGTATTTTATAAACAAAGGGCTGCTCTCTAGCCTGACAGTCGTGACACCTTGATTCCAGTGCAGGATGCATGCAGGACGGGGTTACACCATTAATAATCAACTGGCAGCCATCACACCATTTTAACCACGATCATTATGATAAAGGGCATACACTTAATTACAGGCCTGCTTAATTATAGCTCTGTTGAAGCTCGTTTGTTTGGTCAAATGCTAATTATACCACCACGCTCTTGGCAAGTCCTCATTTCAATCCACTTTTTTGCCAGCTGAACAGTGTGGCTTATTTTCATGCAAATTTGATATCTGGTGAATGTTTTGTCTCTCTTCTTTCCGCTTTTCTGTGCCTAGTGTGAGTGTGTCTTTGTTTCAGAGGTGAACATCTCTCAGACAAGACGGAATCGGGAATAATCAAGAGTAATTAAACTGGAAGAGGGCTGGGAAAGGGCTCGGTTGGAGGAGAGAGTGGAGGTGCTCAAATACAGCGGAGAATAAAAAAAGCCTTTCATCTTCTCTCGGTAGACGGAAGGAGGGGAGGTGTCAGGGTGGCTGGGGATGTTGATAGCTTTGCTGTTTTATAATCCCACATTTAGTCTTGTGAAGATACTCAGGATCAAGAATAGGGAGTAATATGTTTATGAGTAAAAGTCAAACTTTAACTTTGTTTTCTTCACTTTTTTGCAGTTCTGCATGATGTGCCATTTGTGATCTCTGAGAAGTTCTCTGAAAACCCAAGAAAGGTAAAAAAAAAAAATTAAAAAAAAAGCATTTGTGGAACAGGCGACAAAATGCAAAATGATTTTGTATGAGAGTGGTAATGATAGCATCTCCTACAACTTCTCTTCAGGTGAACACTAGTTCTATCTTTTTCTTCTTTCCTTTGCCTTTCTTTCTTTTCCTTTTCTCCAGACTGAGTGATGAATGCGTGCAGTCAGGCAGAGCTGGCTCAATGCAGTCCATTTGGCTGGCTGGCGGTGGTTGTCACTATAGCCCCGTTTGTATTGACACAGAGAGGGAGAGGATTAAAGATTTTAAGCATGCTTACTTAGCCATGAGCCTAACCGCCATGTTTCTTGTGTGTTTTTTCCCCCCTTCTTCTTCTCCCTCCTCCTCTCCCTGCTTTTGATTTCAGATGCAGCAAGTCAATTTAATGGGCATTACGATCAAATCCCTGGCAGACATCGAGGAGGAAGTGAGTAGAGGCTGCAATGCTCGGCTGACGCTGACGCCGCTGGCCCAGAATGCAAAGCAAACGGTCTTGGGGTTGTAATTAAGTGTCTGAGACAGCGAGGCCCTGTTGGCTCCACTAAGCCCCAATTGAATAAAAGCATGGCCAAGCTAGGCAGCCATTCTTTCTTAAAAGCTTTGTATCCTGTTCCAAAACACTTGACTTTTATTCCCCAATTCTTCTCTCAAACAGCTCAATCTAGCATCTCACATAGGGCTGTATATCTTAGGGAGCCTTTCTGGTCACATTCTACATGTTAAACTTTTTAAGTTCCCAATCAGCTTTGTAGTTAAAAACTTAAGAGATCTTGTAGCGTGAATAAAAAGCGCTACAAAGCCCTCCACATTTCTGATGAAACACTGTAGCCTACAGGCATTTGTATGAAGCAAATCAGCTGTGTGCAGCTCCTTTTTTAGAGCTCATGTGTTTGTGAAGGCAAGAGAAAGAGAGCCAGTATGTCTTTGTGTGTGTGTGTGTGTGTGTGTGTGTGTGTGTGTGTGTGTGTGTATGTGTGTGTGGGTGTGTGTGTGTGTGTGTGTGTGTGTGTGTGTGTGTGTGCGCGTGTGTGTGTGTGTGTGTGTGTGTGTGTGTGTGT
>VUQH01031154.1:0-34422 GCA_015106775.1 Etroplus canarensis | reverse complement strand
AGTAAGTCATAACAGCAAAAAAAAAAAAAAAAACCCAACATGAGCTGAGTTGAGCTTTCTTCGGATATTGTGCCTTCTACCAAAAATGTGTATTTTGGTCTTATCTCGCTTTGATGCTAAATAGTTGTTTGGGACAAATCGTTAACAGCCCAGTGAAAGGGGAATTAAAACACAAATACACATCTACTGTAAAGACAGGAAAAGTGTCATCAGGATGATTTGAGATTTCACTGTCAAATTTCTCACTTCCAAACATCAACAATACGCTGCTATGAATTGTACTTTTTCAGGACACATTTTTAGAAAAGTTTGATAAAACTGATGCACAAATATACAAACTGAAACTCTTTGACTATTGTACACAATGGGGATAAAGCATACATTGTTAAAAATTAAAAGTGGAGCCATACTGTTTAGTGATTTAAAAAGCAGTTTTAAATAAGTTTAAAGTGTCGGTTGTCTGTGAGGTCTCGTGCAACTGAGTTTTGTACTCACTGTTGACGGGAAATTGTTCCTGCACTGATCTAACCTGGTGATGATGAGGGTGCGGATAAAGTGTTCAGTAATATTATTTGTAAGCACTGGTCTGACCTTGGCAACATTTCTAATCTATACAAAACAAAACTGGACTATACTTTTGACATACTGCTTGAAATTAAGATGCTGATCTCTGGCATATTGTTTTAAGTCTGAATCATGAAATAACTGCCAGAAAATTATTATATTTTGAAACTGGAGTGTTTCTTAAACCTTCTGAGAATTTTAAAAAAGTAATGAAATTAAATATCAGTTTACTTGCATGAGTTTTAATTTGTATCGTTTTTGCTCCATCTGGCATTTATTAATATATCCACGCACTGCATGGATATGATTGTATACATCAGGTTTTTCAGGGACATAAGGAGATCTCACAGACTAGTGTCAAATATGATAGACTTGGCATTACGGGGTTAAACAGAACAGAAAATTTGCATTAAACAGAAGTCAATGTTTTGCTTTTGAGCAGCTCAAAAATGCCCTTTGGAAATCTGACTGTGTTATATCATCACCCCCAAAAAAACACCCAGAACCAGTTCTGTCATGTATGTCCTCCGCAATAGTGGGTTGCAATCACAAACGCACAACTGCACAGCCACACACTGTCGCAGGCCTTGAGTGGCAGATTGTCGCACTGATGAAAACAGAAATCTGCATATTCATATCCACCCGTTGTGTTTTGTGTATGGCTCTGAGCCTTGAATATTTGTGTGTCCATGTTTGTGTATGTGCAGACACCATGCCATTGCGTTTTGTTTTTTTTTTAACACTAACCTCGGTCATTCAAGGCAATTAGTATGCACCTCAGACAGCTGCAGTTCAGATTTCTAAACTATCCAGGAATAATTTAAGTAGTACAGTGCAAATACATATTTTTTTAGATGTTTACATTTCATTGTTAATAAAGACCCATGGAAGGCATCATTATGTGATGAGTAGACACTTGTCATAGGGAGATTAACCTCTGACAACACTAGCCTTTTATCATATCTTAATTACAGTTAGGTCTATAAGTTTTGGGAATTTTTTATTTATTGATTTATTTTTGCAGTTTTGTTTCTTTGGACCACCACAGTGGATTTTAAATCAAACAGTCAAAATGTGATCAAAGCACAAACTTTCAGCTTTGTATTAAACAGATTTGACAACAGAATTGCATTAGGAATAACAGTCATTTTATATATAGTCCCCCATTTCAGAGGCTCAAAAGTAATGGGACAAATGGCTAACAAGCAGTTTAATGGCCAGATGATGCCTGTTTCCTTGACATTCCATGACAGCTTTAGCTGTTCCCTTGCATTCTGCCAAAGGGGTCGCCAGTGCGGATTAATCCGCATTGGCAAGTTGGTGAAGATTTTTTGCCAGATGCCATTCCTGACGTAACCTTACATACTGTATTGAGAGGAGCTTGTTTCCTGACCTAGAATTGAACCAGGGACCTTTCGCTTGTAAGGCAAATGTGTAAACCACTCCACTACGGGGACACTGAATGCTGATAGAAGTAGCAGGATGAATTCAGTAGTGGAGAGGGCTATACTCTCTGCTCAGATTCAGCCAGAGTATAGTCACAACCATATTGCTTATCTCTCATGCCACTACGTTAATTTGTTTACATTCACATCTACATTTATATCTTTCTTTATGCCGCCATCTACATATGTTTATAGTCACAACCATATTAATATCTCATCTTTCATGCTGCTAAGCACATATGTTCTTACACAACAATAAGTATACCGTATCATTCACACTGCTAAGCCCATATGCTATATTGAGATTCTTGGTTTTAATACTAGCGACTCTTTTAACACTGTTTCTTTTTCGACGGTCCTGTCATGTGTTTATATCAGGCACGTTACACAGTGAATCCTAAATTTCATTGCACTATACACTTGTGTCTTGCAATGACAATAAAGGCTATTCTATTCTATTCTATTCTATTAAGATGCTGCAAAACTATGGTGTTTCACAGTGCAAATGAATAATACCCCAAAGAATGCTGCAACCTAAGAGTATCTCAAAGAAATAGGATATTCTTCAATGGCCCAGTTAGTCACCTGATCTTTACCCTGTAGAGCAGCTTTTCAGTTACTGAAGACAAAACTGAAGGCAGAGAAACCCACAAACAAGCAGCAGCTACAGGTGAGTGCAGTAAAGGCATTGCAGAGCATCTCAAGATAGGAAACACACCATCTGGTGACCTCCATGGGTTTTAGAATTCAGTCATTAACTGCAACAAATTCTTATCCAAGAAGTAAAACTCATCCTTACATTTAAATTATTTTAGTTTGTCCCATTATATTTGAGCCTCTGAAAATATGGTCAATGTATGAAAATGGTTGCAATTCCTAAAAAGTTCATGCAAATGTTCTGTCAAACTCCTTGAATTAAAGCTGAAAGTCTGCACTCTGAACACATTTTGACTGATGGAAAATACACTGTGGTGATATACAGAGGCAAAATTACAAATAAAAATATTAATGATAATACATTTTTTTTTTAAAATGTATACGTATTTACATACATATATTTACATAAGGAATTCTTCAGCAGGTTAACAATCAGGCAACATGGAGGTTTCACAGAAATACACTGGTGAAACTGATCCATGAATACATCCATTTGATGTCTCCATTTCAACAGAAATTTTAAGTGAAGAAAAACTCATTGGCATATACTGCAATGATGATCCTGGAGGTAAAATTGTGGAGTGAGGCAAGCTAAATGAAAATTTTATATCTTTTGAACATGCAGTGTAAGAGATGTGACTGGTTATTAAAAATGCATGCACCACACGTCAATACTATTCAGTTTTAAAGGAGGTTATCGTAATGAGGTTTGGAGTAATGTTTGCAATCTGTCTTCCTCAAAACACATTGAACCGATCCCCTAAAATGTGAAGCATACCTTTAACGTAAAATTGATTAAACAGATAAGAAACAAGGATCCAACAGCAACACGAGGAGAGCCTCAGTTTTTGAAGGAAGTTTTGTTTCTGAAAAATTCAGTCTTAATGTAAAAGCTTTGAAGAGGATTAGGACAGAGACACATTTGTGTGCAGAGATGGATATAAAATAATGTCAAACTGTACCGTTATTACAGATAATTTCAAGATTCTTTTGTAAAACTTTGAAAAAGTCTACCCAGTAAAGTCAGTTTAATTTTACTGGTGACTATTTCTGTGTTTTAACTCTATTCAAACACACAAACACAAAGAAGCAAGAAGCTTTTTATTTCTTGAGACCGTTTGTTTTCTCAAACTGCTAGTCTCAGGATTCCTGGCTTTAAGACTGACCGCATAAAACTTTCTGTCAATGTGGCTTTTATTGTGTTAGAGACAAACTGTATTGCGCCAAATAAAACTGATAGACATCCCTTCAAATGAAGTGAAAAGGCTCAATAGTGGCTCATTCCATTATTAGTTTTTCTTGTGTGTGTGTGTGCATGTTTGTGTTCAATTGTTGTTTTTCTATGTGGGCAGCAGGGAGAAGGGAGATTACTAGACAAGATATGAGATGGATTATTACAGTATGAAATAGTTTTCACAAGGCAGAGGAAAAGAGTTTTGACAATGTAGGTTCCCATTATTGAAGAGAATAAAGGCATTTATCTATCTGTCTGTCTGTCTGTCTATCTCTCAAAAATTTAGGGTCACTTGTTTTCCAAAGAAAAACACATTTTAATGAAATTCATAAACATATTTATCTAAAAAAACTAAATTAATCTCTAAAGATTGATCTACATTTTTGCATTGAGGCCTATTATCAGCAACTATCACTCCTCTACATCAATCTCTTGGTATGGCTGTTAATCCGAGGTGATCATTCTATAAGGCGATCGGAGCTAACCACTTAAACCATCAGATTCCTTGCACGTTCTTCGTATTTAGACCACGTGACAATCTACAGAGCTGAAAAATGAAGCGCCACAAGCTGCAGTTCCACTGATCCCAAAACCCAGTTGATCTCCATAGACATTGAGGAGTCAAAAGTCTGCTAGGCCTCATCTCCATGTGCATGCTGGTGGTGTATTATCTGATGAATAACAGGGACCATCCAAGAACTTTGCGCTTCAGTTTTGGTGCATGAAATTCAGTTATTTTGTTGTTCTGTCAGCTATGTGTGTTGAACCCATACAGTCTATGGAGACAGCTTGTGAGAAAAAAAATGGGCTAATGTTAGCTGATGACTCCATCATCTCATCCAAATATGGTCACATCTGGCTGCACAGCAAAAATCATTGCGGCAGCAGATGAAGCACTATTGCTGAGGCTTTAAATTGTGAAGTCCAAACACTGTGGTTGATATTTAGGTCGATACTTCTATGGTTTATATTGAGTATGATTTCGACCTTTTTTTGGTCAGCTGATCTTATTGGGAACCAGTTTTGACACAGCACTCACTGAAGCATTTGCCTTTTAAGTTGATATGGGTAAACATCCACAAATTACAGACCAATATAATCATTCATTTGGAGACATATTTTTGGCTCCTAGAACACCAAAAACCCAATAATTACTCTCCTTTAACACGGTTTTTGGATTATTACAAATCTTAAGAGAAACATCTGCCTCTCAAGCTGTTAAATCCTCCACTCAACAGCTAATTGGTAGACAGCTGAAAACAGCTGCACGACGCAGCTGAAAACAACTATGGATACATACCTCTGTGGGAGTGTGTGTGTGTTTGAGTTAGTATGTGCACATGTGCACAGGCACTACCCTTCAGTAAAGGAGTTTCTAAGAACAACTGAGGACTTGTGATTGCTGGAGACACACAGCTGAGCCCTGCTGTCCAGAGCCAGAGACCATGGCTAATTTGAACAGACAGATTACAGTTTTTTAACTGCAAGAAAGCACATCTTGTGTGTGTGTGTGTGTGTGTGTGTGTGTGTGTGTGTGTGTGTGTGTGTGTGTGTGTACCTTTGAGAGTCCTGCAGTAGCCTGTGTTTAATACAACAACCACTAGGCCTATTAAATACCCCCTGATCTATGGCCATGGCATTTACTTCCCCCTCTCCATCCTCCTTTTCATCCTCTCTGACAAACAGAGCTCATAGCGGCAAGTGCCCTTTCATGAAGTGTCCTTGTGTGTGTATTTGTGTGTATGTATAATTTCACGGTAATTTTGGGGTTCAAATCTTAACTTGAAAGATGCTCACACAAAAGCAGAGTCTAAAGACTGGATTATCTCAGAGAGTCTGACAATCCTGTTGGCTGCTCTGTGAGTCTCTGTGTGCAAAAACACTGCATCTATGCATATTCTCACATAAAGTGTGTATAAACTGATCAACCCCTGATAGGTGAAGTGCATAACACTGTTCGCCTTGTTAATATGGAGTTTTCAGCTGAAAAACTCTGCCTCAAGTTCTTACTTTGACATGCACCTACTGAGCATTGTTGCCCCCTCCCTCTAGAAGGAATAGCCCCACCGCACCACAAAAACTGCACAGAACCAGTGAGAGCACCACAACAAAGAGTACACTACACTGATTTGACCTTCAAACTCTTCCAGTCTCAACTTAATGCAGCATCCATGGGATGCGTGGAGCAAGGCCCCACCATAATACCTACAGGAGCTAAAGGATCAACTGTTTTCCCAGAGGGGTTAGAGCTGTCTTGGTGGCAGGAAGGGGACCTTCACAATATTAAGCTTGTGGTTTTAATGTTGTGGCTGATTATGTATAGCATGTATGAAGCTTAACACTGCATTCCCACCCCAGGCAAAAGTGGCCCAAATCCAATTTTTTTTGCCCATATGTGAACCAGATCTGATCTGGAAATTTTTAAAGCGTCCTCATTCTGAACGGTCACGTCGCGTTTCATCCTACTTTTATGACATTGACGTGGAACAGACGTCCTAAGTCTGCGTTGGGGGAGGCGAAATCAAATGTCAACAATGCAAAAAACAGGCATGGCAGACAGCGCTGATGGAGTCAGTGAAGTTTTACTCACACGCTGGCAAGTGTAGCGTCCACATTTGCTTTCGCAAACACAGCATTCCGCGTGTGACGTCACACTTTCTTCTGTTTGTGCGCGTCACTTCAGGGCTGTAGACTGTTCTCACTCGAGTCTGATGGCGGTGGCATTGAAATTATAATGTGACAGGCACACAAAAAAAAAGAGATCTCAGCAAAAAAAATCTGAATTGCTTGCAGTGGGAACGTAGTGTAAGTTTCTCAATGGGGAAAAGAGATGATTGTATGAGTCTGTGAATGTGTTTTATAGATACCGAACATGTTTCTTTTAGGTGTAGCCTATTTTTTGTGGTTTCTGCATTCTTATATTGTACATCATGGAGTAAAACACAACACAGCATTCTACCAAGTTCTGCTGCAGTGACTTTGTCCTACTTGCGTGTAATAATTTGAAATTTAAAACAAAGGATTCTATAATTTTCTTTCACTTATTATTCCTTGTTTGATTTTGGTGACCTTAATCCCTCTGAATCTTAAAATCAGCCCCCCCGGCCAGGCGGAGTCTGAAGTTATCCATGTTAATAAATTACTTCAACTCAAAATTAGATGCTAAATAATTTGCTTTGGCTTTGTTCCCCTTCTTGATTTTCAAAATGTCCATAAAAAACTCAATCCAGTGATAGCTAAATAATTTAATTAATATATTTAAATGGAAATTGTACAAGGACAAAACTAAATACTGAAACTGAGAAATTGAATTGTATTTTTGAAAAAAAAAAAAAAAGATGCTCCTTTTGAATGTGGTGCCTGACCATGTTTCAAAAGAGTTGGGAGAGTTACATCATTTCTGTTTTTTTTTCTTAACAGCACTGCAAATGGTTGGGAACTGAGAAGAACATTTGTTGTATTTTAGAAAGCAAGCTGTATCCTACTTTTGCTTGATATATTGTAGGGTTTTTGCTGTCCAACACTTCTAGGCCCCTTTTGTTATATTTTTTGTTTTATACTTTGCCCAGTGTGCTCAGGGTGTGAGAGATCTAGTCTGCAGGCTGGCCAGTTTAGTACCCGGATTCTTTCACTACAGAGCCATGCTGTTGTATTATGTGCAGAATGTGGTTTGGTATTGTCTTGTTGAAATAAGCAGGGCCTTCCCTGAAAAAGATGCCATCTAGATGGCAGCACGTGCTACTTGCACTGGTCATTTTTTGTTACAGCTTGGCAGTACCAGGTTGGACTTAGTTTGCCTAAAGAACTGTCTTAATCCTCAATGGCATAGATTCAACAAGCTGCTGGAAACATTCTTCAGAGATCTATATTGTCATTAAAGCATCATACCAGTTCTCCAAATTTTTTAACTGGTCCATCTCCTTTTCCACCACATCCCCAAAGTTCTCTATTGTATTGAGATGTAGAGACAGTGGAGGCCATTTGAGTTCAATGAACTCACTGTCTTGTTCAAGAAACAGTTTGAGATGACTTGAGTTTTGTGACATGGGGTATTATCCTGCTAGAATCAGCCATCACAGGATGAATACACTGTGGCCATATGGACATGGTCAGCAACAATACTCAGGAAGGCTGTGGTGTTTAAGTGATGTTTAAATGATGGTCAGCTGGAACTAAGGGGTGCAAAGTGTGGCAGGAAAATGTCCCTTACACCATTACACCACCAGCAGCCCGAACTGTTGATATAAGGCAGGATGGATCCATGATTTTCTTTTGTTCATGCTAAATTCTGACCCTACCATCCAACTGTTGCAGCACAAATCAACACTTATCAGACAACGTTTGTCTGATCTTGTGTTATTTAATTTTGGTGAACCTGTGTGAATTATGGCCCCAGTTTCTTGTTTTAGGTGACAAGTGGGGCACCCAGTGTGGTCTTCCACTGCTGTAACCTCTCTGCTTCAACATTCAATGTGTTGTGCATTCAGGGATGCTTTTCTGCATACCTTGGTTGTCATGAGTGGTTATATGACTTAATTTTGCCTTGAAGTAGTCTGGCCATTCTCCTCTGACCTCTGGCATCAATAAAGCATTTTTGCGCCCAGAACGGTCACTATTTATGCTTTTTCAGACCTTCAGATCTTCAACCCCTAGAGATCGTTGTGCGGGAAAATCCAAGTAGATCAACAGTTTCTGAAATACTCAGACCAGCCCATGTCACCAACAACCACGCCACATTTAAAGTCACTTAAATCACCTGGTTTTCCTCATTCTGATTCTCAGTTTCAATTTCAGCAGGTCATCTTGACAATGTCTACGTGTCTAAATGCACTGAATTGCTGCCATACTTAGCTCATTAAATATTTCCATTAACAGGCAAGTAAACAGGTGTACCTAAAATAGTGGCCTGTGAACATCCATCATTGTTATTTGTACCTTCACAGACGTTTAAGTCAAATACACCAAGTGCAATAATGGAATTAATGCAACTCTGTACTATCATGGATCTTAGCTTCTCAAATGTGCCCTGTGCTCCACTTTTACCCAGAAAACACCAAAAGTATTTAAAATTTTGACTTGTGACACTTCCTGACAGCTTTCTAGTGCTTATTAGTCCGTCTAAATTAAGCTCAGGCCCAGAAAAGCCAAAGGCATTTTTTGTTTATATATAGTTTTCTCTTTCTCTGGCAATTTTAACTTGCATTAGCGAATCCAGTGACAAAAGATGTTCGCTGAAAATGTTTTTAAAAACTGCTCCTGAGCCCATGCCATGACATAATGATTTCCCTACAGAAGCATGCCTGTGTTTAACGCAGTGCCATCTGAGGGCCTGGAGATCATCTTTTCAATATTCTTTTCTCATCTTGTTCCATATGTAGAGAGATTTCTCTGGAGTCTCTGAAATTTCATTGCAATTTTACAAAGCCAAACTTATCCATACATTTTTTTCAACAAATTGCCGATGCTTTCTTTCACAAAGGGGAGAACCCCTTCTCATCTTTAGTCATGAAAGACATTTTAACATTTTCCTTATTCATATTTCAGTGTCCCAACGTTTGTTGTAAGATTCCTGAATCAGATCAGAAACAAGAAAATTTGTCTCATACCTTCTGAGAAAACACAATTTTGGAAGATTGAACATGAGCCAGGAAACTTAACAGTTTTGTCAGGGTTCAGTGGCTGCCACCGAGCCGCTGCCAGGGTCCTCATTTATCGCTGTTTATCACCAGCCTGCCTTCTATGCGTTCTGTGGGACGATAAATGGCTGTTCGCCAAAGACCGCATGAATCACCTTGTTAATGACAGAACAACACAGACTGCACATGCTTACATGTGAAGCTGCATGCAGCATGTGGTCATCTTTCATCACATGTGCTGCTGCCCTTTCTGACAAGCATAAATTGCGTCTGAAGTTATCTTAAGCACTGCCTGTGTTGTTGCGGCAGCACTCAGGCGCTCGCCTTTGCATTACCCCGGGCCTTGTTAAGGCTGCCATGACCATCCTCTGATGTGCTAGGAGCAGTATAGGTTGAGTCACAGTGCTTTTAGTAAAGTGTTGTTGATCACACCAGCTACACTTGACAGGCCAATTCCTCAGGGGGTGGGGAAAGATAGAAAGAGGGTCAGAAAAGGAAAGTGAGAGTGAAAAATATAGAACGATAGTGTAGGTAAAGAAAGATGGGAAACGCAGACAGTATGATAAGCACAAATAGAGAAAAATGAAGCACGCAGACTTGAGCAAGGGCCACACATTTAAAGGTAAGTAGGAACACACACTGAAGTAATCACTTACAAATATGCACATCTGTGAACAACAGAGCGACGCCACACACAGACTGTACAAACTCAAGTAATCGCACACAAACAACTGCATCTGCGTTTCTGGATGTATAAACGCTGCGCAATCAGACCCGACTGAAATCTTTGCACACAAACAGACCCCCAGATGTAATAAGGACCAACCTTGCCAGCCAGGTTTGCAGACCGGCTTGACGTCAATGCGGACAGGAACACTGTGCAGGGCCCTCTTCTGGCCACAGTCCCAGGCTGTCACCTGGATCTCGTACTGCTGCTGGTGGTCATAGCTCAGTTTCTCTGTGTTCCGGATGTTACCTGGTGGGGAGACAAAGTCGAGGTCAAATTAAACCAAACTGTTTTTTAAAAGCAACTTATTATAGTGTATTGTAGCCCAAGTTTAGCCTACCTATTGTGTCTCATAATGAACACATTTTGTGTTGAGCAGTTTGCCAAAATTGGAAAAAAAAATCACTTAACAATCAGTCTGTAAACAAAATGTCTTTCTATTGTCTGGTTGGTGTGGAAGTGATAGAGTTACTAAATTATTATCAGCACGTCCAACTCTCTACAAAAACAGAGGTCGGCAACCTTTTCTATCAAAAGAACCATTTTTGAGCAATTTCTGTCAAAAAAAGCCGCATGGAGCTGCAAGACATATTTAAATCTTATAATGAAAGTGACAGCCTATTAAATATAAATTATAATATGTCTCAATAGTTACAAACCTTTTACCACGAGTAATGACTTTGCAGTGGGCTGCAGTTGCATTTTCATTATGATAATACCATGTTTTGTTTACATTCATGAAATCATGGAACTACACACACCTTCAGTTTCCATCTTCAAAGTCATGACTCTGTCTGACACTCTCCAACTCCAGAACACTCTTCACACACACGCTTCCTTCACAACTACCCCTCCTCCATTTAGCTTCCTATCCACCCCATGGTAGAACAGTTTGAATTCACCTCAGATGCTCCTGGCCTTGCTTCCCTTCCACCTGGTCTTATGCACACACAATATATCTACCTTCCTCCTCTTTGTTATATGACCAGCTCTCTCCCTTTACCAGTCATAGTCCCCACATTTAAAGTTTCTACTCTCACCTCCACACTCCAATCTTTTCTTCTCGCTTTCTGCATCCTTTCATGCCTCCCCCTTCCCCTCTTCCTTTGTCTTTGGCCTGAGTCAATACTTTGTAGAACCACCTTTCACTGCAATTATAGCTGCAAGTCTTTTGGGATATGTCCCTACCAGCTTTGCACGTATAGAGACTGAAATTTTTGCCCATTCTTCTTTCCAAAATGGTTAAAGCTCAGTCAGATCAGATTAAGAGTGTCTGTCAAGTCTTGTCACAGATTCTCAATTGGATGTAGGTCTGGACTGTGACTGGGCCATTCTAACCCATGATTGTGCTTTAATCTAAACCATTCCATTTTAGATCTGGCAGTATGTTTATGGTTGTTGTCATGCTGGAAGGTGAACCTCTGACCTAGTCTCAAGTCTTTTGCAGACTCTATCAGGATTTCTTCCAAATTGCCCTGTATGTGGCTCCATCCATCTTCCCGTCAACTCCGACCAGCTTCCCTGTCGAGTTTGAGTTTAATTTTAACCCACAGGGAGCCACTGGAGATCCAAGATTCAAGTCCTCTGTCCAAAAACATTCATTCTGCAGAATTATTTCTGAATTAAAGTATTCAATTTCGTTCATACTTGGATTACTGAATGACTACTGAATGTCAAGAGTCTCAAACAATAAAAAAATTCTGTATGTTTCTGTATGACTTTGTGGAGGAATGACTGCAAGGTCCCCAGATCCTGTGGCTTTAAAACAAGTCCAAATCATAAACCCTCCACCCCCATGCTTGACAGTTGGTATGAGATGTTTGTGCTGAAATGCGGTTTTCACCAAAAGTGGTACTGTATGTGCATTGTTGCCAAACATCCCTACTTTGTGTCTGTCCAAAGGGCATTGTTCCACAAATCTTGTTGTTTGTTCAGACACAACTTTGCAAACCTAAGCCATGCTGCCAAGTTCTCTTTAGAGAGAAGATTGTATCTTCTGGCAGCCTTTCCAAACAAGCCATACTTGTTCAGTGTTTTCCTAACTGTCCTGTCATGAACTTAAACCCTATGAGGCCTGTAGAGTCTGAGATGTAGCACTTGGGTCATTTAGCAGGTTGTCTGAGCATTGCACAGCCTGGCCTTGGGGTGAATTTGTGGGATTTCCACCTCTGGGAAGCATGTGGCATAGTGTTAACACCCACCTGAATACTTGAGACCAAAAAACTGCCAAAAGTTGTGTTTATATAGTGGTGGAGACACTTGCTTACAATAAGTTTATCAAAAACATTTGATTAGCAGCACCTGGCCGCCATCTACCTTCCTAATTCCTTTGGCAGCAGTAAATGGAAAGGTAGTTATTGAACACTTTTCTTTCTTAACCGAGCACTCAACATACTTCTTATTACAAGCCTCAATCACACAGTGCTTTCTTCTATGCTTCTAAACACATTTAACTATCACACACACAAATTCACACTCGGATTGATGCATTGGAAGCAATTTGGTGTTCAGTATCTGGCCCAAGGACACTTAGGCATGTGGACTGAAGAAGCCGACGATTGAATTACCACTGTTATGATTAGAAGTATCCTACTCCACCTCATGAGCCACAGGCACCAGTAATTTTTTACAGGGCAGCATAAAGTCCTGTTAACACCTTCTTCACATGACTGTATGTAAGTTAGTACATTACATGGAAGTGTACCTACAGGAGTATCTGAATTGAGCATGGTGGTATTTTAAACACATTAATGCGATCAATACCGTCTGTGTATTTACCTTGGTGAAAAGATTTTCTTTATCTACAGTAAAAAAGGCACACCATTCTGTTGAAATTCTATGTGAAGTTTTAATGTGTAATTTAAATTAGTGTTGAATCTAAAACCTTTAATCTGGATTAAGGTTGTAAGTTAAGAACTTTCTTAAGGAAAGTTACTGTAAATATTCATAAGAGAAGCTGTGCAGGAAGTTATTACAGCTCACAGAAGGTACAACATTTTTTTGTGAAACCTTTTATTATGTAATAAATACCAGAAACCCAAATCTGGAGTTTCTAAATTATCAGTGGTTGGAAGACTGACTTTATGGAGTCATAAAATAGGTGTGTGAGCTTTTACAGCAAAACGAGTTTCATTTTATTGCAGTCATAAGAAATATGTAATAGATATGTTTTCATATTCATCACTAGGCTTTTAAATGTATTTTTAATGGATTTGCTTCCCAGTCTAATTCCTGAAAAAAGTACTTATATGACAGTTTAGCATAAACCATAACAGTATAGTTAACTATGCTACGCTCTATTCTCCATGGGGAAAGTGAGTAGCATCAGTTCGACTTGAATGTGTGTCTGCTCTACAACCTTCTCTATCTTAATGGCATGTTATTTTTTCAGATAACACACAATGTATGTGTTGCTGCTTTAATGCTTGTGCAGTGTGCGTGCGTTTGCTTAAAGTATTTAATTTCAAACCATTACAATATATCATTGTCAAATTAATTATGACGCCTTAATATAATCACTGTAACAAATGAGATCACGGCAGTGATGACAGGTAGCCTCCGTCTCTTAAAGTGGTTTTATTAGCGCTAATGTTTCTTAAAATTAAGACCACATTTTCATTAAATGTGATTCAAAGACAATGTTGCTCCCTCCTCACCACCACCACCACAATTAGTCTTTCAACGCTATCATCATCCAACAGCAGTGAGATTGCCATTGTTGTAAAAGTTCTAGTTGGTTAATCAACTGCTGATACAAGTTGTAGCAAAGTCTTGAGTTTTAATGAGAGATTTTTTCTAATATGAGTGAAATCTTCATTCTTCACCAATTCATTTCTTGCACTTTGTGATTTATGTGATCACGTTATGTCCCAAGTGTTGAGAAGTGAAGTTTTACAAGTCTACTTATGTTTTTTTCTCTACATTACACTTTTGGTAACAGAATCTTCACAAGCTGTAGCGCCGACAGTTCTGCTAACCAGAGCAATGCCTGTAATTATGAAGGTGCTATAGAGGAAACTACAGGGTTTCAGAGCTGTAGCTGTTACAGAGGTGACTGTGATGGATGTGAGGTGTTGGGAAAATAATATGGATGAGCTCGGTGAGCTGATTAAGACTGGAGGGAACACAGCAAGTGCAGTTTGATGTGCTTCATGGAGCACTGAATTGCTGTGACAAGACACTTCTGGTACCTGGCTTCAGGACTTCTCAGGCAGACAGTGACACTGATCTGAGTGGCAGAAAGAAATGTCTAGGGAATACACTAGTTGTGATTAAAAGTGGTGTAATTCCAGACATGTTGCTGCGGGGGAACATTTCTGTGGCCTGAATCTAACTCCTCATATGGAATGCATCTATAGTACTCGCTGAGGGATTTCATCATTGCTGTTGCTGTTTGAATCCAGTCTGAATCAACACTGTTTGGATTCCTCCATCAGCCGACACAGAGCTCATCTAAATTATTGTGGTGAATGGCTATGGATAATTAATACTGTAGATCCTGGCCACCCTCTGAATCGCTTATTTGACATGCAGCTGTAAACTTTCAACATGCGTTTCAGCTTCTCTGCCATAGGGGCGACTGCAGAGGGCCTTTGAAATCTAACCATATACCATACCTGTATTCATTTTAGATTTAAAGTCCTTCTTGTATCAGTTTGGATTGTGATTTAGTGAGTCCTTCTCTTTTTTGTTTTTTGTATTGCTGCTGTTACAAAGTAATTTCCCAACTTTTGGGATAAACAATCTTATCTTATCCTATTCTGGTTCACTGTTAGTCATCAAGAAATGTCACAAGGGTTTCTCAGCTTGGGCTTGAAGAGTACACATTTTAGAAAGCCATGTAATCACTTGTGTATTTTGTGGATGGATTTTTGCTTTTAAAAATCTGCTGTAGTATCTTGACATTTATGGAAGTAGTATGAAATTGCTAGAGTATGGAAGGTATTCCAGGGTGCTTCCATGCATAATACAAGAGCAAAGAACCTAGGAATTTTGAATTAAATTTAAAAATTATTAAAGATATTAGGTACAACTATATTTAATTAGTCAAGTACCCACAATAAGCAAACATGTGGTACCAAACTTAAAGGAGTTCTGCTCCAAATTTGCATATCACATTTCATCAACAGGTGCTGGGAAGTACTACTGCATCCATAAAAAAATGTTCTAATACTTTTTGTGTCTCCTCAGTACAGCACACACTCTGAAAAATTGCCTCTAGTGAAATGACTTTGAGGCAGCATCAGTGGAATTTAAAGACTACATGTTTAAAAAAAAAAGTCTGTGAGTGAGTTAGACAAAATTGACCTTACCAAATCTCTGCACTACACTTATCTTTATTCAGTCTTACTGCCTCAAGGTTTCTTTTCGCCTTTTCTAACAGAGATGTCCACTATAAATAAAAGTCTGTACTGACATATTCTGCTTCTCTCATGAATGGCATATTTTCTGGTTTAAATCAAGCCTTGATTACAACAGGCCTTCTTTAGGAACTATTACAGAGATGCATCTAAAGTCCTAGATGTTCATCATTATGTGAGAGAACCCAGAAGACTGTTCCTGCTCTCTTTCAGCAATAATATCTCACAAAGATCACACTTACAGCACAGCAAGCAATCCTTAAAGAGGTGAAAAAGAATCCCAGGATAACTAAAAATAAAACCCTACAGAAATAATCCACCTGCATAAATTCACAGTAGTTTCCTTTGAAGGAAACATTGCAGCATTTCTTAGGTTTGTAAAAGACCACCTGCACATTCTGCGGGACTTTTGGAACAATGTCTAGTGGATAAAATGCACTACATATGCCAAAATATCACCCCACTGTGAAGCACAGTGGAGGGAGCATCGTAGTTTATTCTGTGTATTGAAGCAATGACCCAAAGCACGCAACTACAGCGACTGGAAATGAAGTATACTCACATGTTTGAGTGACCAAGGGAAACTCAACCACAACCCACATTCAGATTTCCAAAGTAACTTTAACAAGAAATATACAGTAAAACTGAATAAAAAACAATGACAAGTAAATGGCATGTAAAGAACACCAAACATTAACTGAACAATTTTTAAGCCACGTTCTAATAGGCAACCCTTTCACTACTTGATTTCACAAATACAAAGACCAAACGCACCAGAAGAAATAAAAAAAGACAGAAGAAGTAGCTTTAAAAGCTTGGCATATTAAAATTGCACTTATTAAAAAAGACTTCTATCTTTTGATGTCTTCACTTAAGCTAATTTCTTTGAAATATCCACTTAAGGATGTCTTTTTCAATAATTGAAGTGGATTTCTCTTTTTCTAACAGATCAGGTATACCTTGTCCTCCACCTTTTGTCTCTTTCTTGTTACTATTCTTGTCCACATCAACTCTGACATTAAACCATATTTTTTTGTTGTTTTTTTTTTGTTGTTTTTTTTAAAGCTGAACCATCTCTAAGAATCACTTTGCCAGTGCCTTCTCTGGTTTCCTCATCGGACACTATTGCTTCAATTTTTCAGCTAAAAATTTTCCTGCTTTTTTACTTTAACAGAGCAGGCACTTTGAGGCAAAACCTGCACTGAAGAAATCTGTGAGTGGATATGCCAAAACATCCAACAACTGAAATCAGAAAAGACCAAAACAGTAGCGTTTAGCATAAAAAAAAACAGTCTCTGCCTACCTAGAAAACATGATGCTTCAAATCAAACTAGAAATCTTGGAGTAATTATGGGCTCTGGCCTAAGTTTTGACAGCAACATAAAGACAATCACAAAGTCTGCTTCTTATCATCTTTAAAATATAGCAAATATTAAAGATTTCTATCTTAAAGAGATATTGAAAAACTTGTTCAAACATTTATCTTCAGCAGGTTAGAATACTGTAACAGTGTCTTTATGGATCTTAGTAAAAAAATCAATCTACAGCTCATTTAAAATGCTGCAGCCAGAATTCTAACTAACACTGGAGTGGTGGAGCACATGACTCTTATATCAAATCAGTGCATTGGCTCTTTGTGTCTCAAAGGATCAATTTTAAAAACCTTCTATTGGTTTAAAAAGCATTACGTGGACCTGGACCTAGTTATATTTCAAATTTACTTGTGCCTCTGAAAACATCCAGAACTCTACTGTCCACTATGTGTTCTCAGAATTAGAACTAAGTTTTTTAGAAAGCTTTTATTAGTTGTAATCCTGTATTTGTTTTTCAATAGTTCTGTTATATTTTGTAGTGTATTATTTGCCTGACAAGCAAAAAGTCCCTGGTTTGATTCCAGGTGGAGACACAAACCCTTTTAATCATGGAGGGTCACGTCAGGAAGGGCATCCAGTATAAAATCTCTGCCAAATTATCAATGTGGATTAATCCACTGTGATGATCCCTTGGCGAAAATATAAGTGAGCAACCACAGGTGCATATTATTAGTTGTATTCCTGTACTTGTTTTTAATAGTGTTGTTATATTTTATCATGGATTTATGTGTATATATTAATCCAGTTTTTTATGTTTTGTGTAATTTTTTTAATCATCCCACTTTTTTTATTACATTAAAAGTAGTGCAGCACAAGACTTTAAACATAATTTTATGTAGGAGAACTGTTTTGCAAAGTGGAAAAAATCATTTAGACTTTAAGCAAAACTTAGATTAATTCCACTTAAGTAGCAGTGCACAAGTTGTATGATCAAAACATATTTAAAGTACCTAAACTAAATGTACCCAATGTAGAATGGCACTTTTGAGAACCATATATATATTACTGGATCATTTCAATAATAAAATAACGTAATGACAATAACAATTAATCTCCAAAGTAATAAATAACTAAAGCTTTAAAAGAAATAGTATGGAGTACAAAGTACATTACTAGCATTCAAAATATGGTAAAGTAGAAGTGTTTGAAGTTGATGAGCCATAGTTGTTGAAGCTAGGTCAAGAAGAGAGGTGACGATCAGCGAGCAGCTGTATGGCTTTGTGTTGAGAAAGAGTACTACAGATACAATGTTTGCTTTGAGAGTGCTGATGGAGAAGTATAGCGAAGGTTAGAAGGAGTTGCACTGTGTCTCACAGTAGCATAAGATAGAATTCTGAAAAAGGAACTGTGGTATTGTATGAGGAAGTCAGCAGTGGCAGAGAAGGTGGTCTAGGACATGTATGAGGACAAGATTGCGGTAGGATTACATCACAGATCTGAGCTCTACATGCTCTGAGCCCCTTCCTGTTCGCAATGGTGATAGACAGGTTGACAGATGACGTCAGGCAGGAGTCTCTTTGGACTATGATTTTTACAGACGACATTGTGATCTAGAATGAAAGCAGGGAGCAGGTGGAGAAGAGCCAGGAGAGGTGGAGTTACGCACTGGAGAGGAGAGGCATGAAAAGCAGTAGAAGCAAGACAGAATGTGGGCTTACCCTCTGGAGTCCAGTGTATAATTGGCCATTTCTGACTAATTTTGATTTTACCTATATATTTTACCTTAAATAACTGTTTACCTTGCCTTGTTTGGTGTCATTTTGTTCAGCACAGTCTCACTGTGTAAATTTAGTGATTTTTTTTTTTCATTTTGACATACTGTATTAACACACTAGACCCCAAATCACAAAAAAACCTAAAATCCAAGTAGGAAAATGTTGGAGTTTTTCATTCTGAAAATCACAAATATGTTCAACGAATCATTTTTGTAACTTATAGTTAATGGCAATGTCTCAAACATTTTTTTATACAACTATTTACAAAACAATCAGGCATCACAATAAGATGCCACAAAATTTATTTGTGACACTCCAGAAAAACAGTTTCTGTCCCCACAACACACAAGGGCACATCACAATACACAGGCGCACATCACAATGTCACAAATCTCTCAAAGCTCATTGGCTCTCTAGCTCTGTGTGTCTCTCACTTTCGCTTTTGCCACCCGTGCGTCGTCTACCGCTTTTCCAGGGGTCCAGGTCATGGAGGCAGTAGTTCGAGCAGAGAAGCTCAGACTATTCTCTCCCCAGCCACCTCCTCCAGCTCTTCAGGGGGGACACTAAGGCATTCTCAGGCCAGCTGGGAGACATAGGGTGTGTCCCAATTCAGGGCCTGCGTCCTTCAAAGGATGCAGGCCCTGAATTGGGACACAGCTATAGTCTCCCCAGTGTGTCCTGGTTCTGCCTCAGGGTCTCTTCCCAGATGGATGTGCCCAAAATGCCATTTTCCCACCAATAGGATAAGGGGTATGCTTTCTTTTTCTTTCAAGGGCATGATTTAAAACTGGTGTATAGCTAGAAGTCCGGACTTTTAACACATGTTGAAATGGAGACTAGGCGAGGCTGTGTCTCGCAGCTACGTCATGGGATTTGCAGTCATGTGATTTGGACGAGCCGGCACGTCTGTGGACCCCAGAGGTCAGTGAAATAGTGAAGAAGTAAGGAGTAGAGGTAATGAAGGTGGAGAAGTTTAAATACATGGGGTCAACCATCTAAAGCAACAGACAGAGCACAAAAGAGAGTGAAGATAGAGTGCGGTCACATATGGGGATATGTCAGGGGGACTAGTGCCACCCTATGCCCCCCCTCTGGACACACCACTGATGGCAAGTGAACACAATCCAGTCCATGGAGGGATTTTCTAACACTTTAATTCTTCACAGTGTTAGATGAAGGAGTGTGGTATCATAAACCCACAAATTACCATAAATTTGAGTTTGGTGTTGTGTGTCGCATGAGACATATCTCTGTCTTTCTTTACTGTTGAAGAACAGTACTCAATCAGAGATACCCTGCTGTTCCGGAATATCCTCATCTTTACCAAACACATCTGAATATAATGTCTTTTAAAACTTTTGGTTTCTTCTACTTCTAGGTTTGGTTCAAAGAAGCAGGATAAATCATTTCTGTCAAAGTCAAATTTCAAGGCCTATTTGATTTTTGTCGATCTTGAAATAATCCTTCATGACGAGTCAGTGTGACGTGAGTGGAATTCACACCTGCGTTGCATTCAGCTTTGTAGTTCATTAAAGCCTGTGAACTTTGTGTAAAATTATCTCATAGGTGCCAGTTTATAAAAATTAAAACAGCACTGATTTCACAATGCTGCACTCAGTAGCTAAGAAGGAACAAATAGCCCACTAGCCTCTATTGGACATTCAGCAACCAGTCACAGAGAGCTTCCTGACTCGTTGGTAACCACGACCCACTTTCTAAGCCGGCCTCTTTTCTCATGCTGAGCAGAGTGCAAGAAGGGGGCTCGTGTAGTCCTAATGTGTCTGTTAATATTTGATGAGTCTTCCACTAAAGACGGATGACAATGCTATGCACGCAGCTAGACCCAGGGGGGGGGGGGGGGTCCCTGATGGAGAACACTTGCAGGGTGTAAAGTGCATTGAAATTGGCCCTCATTGGCTATGAGCTGAAACGGAGCTGGAATGAGTTACTTGTATTACAGCCTGGATGTTCCTTGAGCTTTTCTTTTTTTCTCTTTTTTTGCTATTGAGGGGAGAGCGGTGCAGAGGGAGCTGAAAGTTGATAATGTAGTATATTTGAATACAAATGTGTGAGCAGGAGGATTAGCTGTAATTCATATCAGGGCGGTATTGTTCGCCTACCCGTCCTCATCACCCATTCTGTCTTCCTCTCAGCTTGTTTTGAATTCCTTCCCTCCTCCCTCTGCCCAGCCCAACCTTCCCATTCCCTCCAAGTGCACATCATTGTCTCACTGTTTTGCAGCCTCATCCCATTTCACTGTTTGCTGCCTCATCTGTTGTGCTGTTCTCTGCCTCTTTTTCCCAAACACACACACACACACACACACACACACACGTGCATGCACTTACACACTCTCACCTTTCTGCATGACGGAGGTTGTTATTCCTGCTCCTTCAATTACACCATCAACTTATCCATGTCAGCAGGGTGTGCGTGCTGTGACTGCTGGTGAGGGTGGTCAGCTAGTAAATGACTGCTTTACCCTCCACCTCACTTGCCCTATTTGCCTCTCTATCAAAGCCACATAAACACACACACGCAAACCAACCATCTCTGCACCTGTCTTAGTAAATTCATTTCATCATCCCTTTTGTAATTACCATCTAGTTTTACCAGCGAGCATTTCTCACCTAACACTGCTTAGCCTCATTTATCTTTGTTTACAGGACAACGCTGGCATTAATCTTCTGTTTTTCACATTGCCAATGAACTGCAAAAAAAAGACAAAAATACTAAATTGTTTTGTGTCTCAACAGTTTTTTAGTTTTCTCAAGTTAACTGGGCTCTGCAGTTTTAAGCAAATGTTAGGTTAAATGTCAAAAAAAAGGGAAGGGGGGTGGATATTCACTCTCAGAGCATGCACATAAAGAGGATTTGTTACCAAGAGTTGTGTATGTGAGACTTATTCAAAACAGTGTCTGTGTTTATAGCAGTGAGCAAGGAGTTCTTTGAATGCAAGGTTGACGCTCACTTAGTTAGATTAATAACTTCTTTAGCAACACAGCTCTAGAACATTTAGCAGCTTCCAGGGGTAAAACGTTAAGCTAGCGCAAACTTACCAAAAACTGCAGTTCCTCCAATGGGCCCTTGAGACTGGGTACAACAGTGAGTCAGTCGCCGCAGTCTCCCATGTTAAAGGTGCTAACTGTAACTTGAAAGTGCCAAATTTCAAAAACAAGTTCTACCACTAGGTGGTGCTGTTTTATGAAAAAGCATTTGTGTAGTTGCTTCTGCATTAAGAAACAAGAAAATGCAAAAGCTGTCCTGAGATTGAGGCTATGCAGTGGTTAGCACTGTTAAATTAGTGCTAGAAGCCAAAGGGTTCAAACTTCCTCCTCAGTTGGGACCTTTCTGTGGAGTTGCTATGTCTTCTTAAAGAACAAATACATGCTTTTAAGGTTAACTGGTGGTTATAAACTGGCCAAAGGCATGCCTCTGCGCTAGTGGCTGGTGACCCGTTCATGTGCGCGCTGCCTCTCATCCTAAGACAGCTGGGATAGGTTCTAGCCCAACCCAGATAAGAAAACTGATTAATGGATCTGAGATCCTCCAGTTAACCGTTTGGCAAGTAGCTGTGATGTGCAAATTACATCCAGCTAAATAAAGGTTCTTTTAAAGGTTCTTGGAAAGCCTGAAGGTTTTCTGTGAGTCGGAGAACCTGAATGTCCAAATATACTGATTAGAAGGTGATACTAAAAACCACCTTAGAGCTACAGGTATTAGTTTAGCATTCACCGTTAGGGGTCGCTATAGTGGGAATGGTTTTTGGCAGCCCCAAAACTTCCCCCCAAGTGTCCCCGGTAGCATAGTGGTTTGCTCATTCGCCTATGAAGCGAAAGGTCCCTGGTTCAATTCAGGTGGGGACACAAGCCCCTCTCATCACCGAGGGTTGCGTCAAGAAGGGGATCTGGCATAAAATCCTCTGCCAAATTACCACTGCGGATTAATCTGCTGTGGCTACCCCTTGGTGGAGAATACAAGGGAGCAGCCAAAAGGTACATTTTACATACTAAGAGTCATGTCGAAAGTGTGCAATGGTAATGTCATCTGTGGAGAGGTTTTCCTTTGGGCAAAGGTTTGTTGGCAAGTTCAGAAAGGGTTTTAAGCAATAAGAAAGGTTTTTTTCTGCCACAGAAAACCTTTCAGTAAGGTTTTTGGGCAATATTACAAAGGTTTTTAAAAGTTTTTTTTCAATAAGAAAGGTTTTCCAGAAAATCTCAGGTCAAAAATTTTTCTGAAAACCCAAAAAGGTTTTCCTATAGGGTCAGTTTAAAAACCTTTTAAAAAACTTTATTTTTAACAGTGTATTATTATAAGCTGAGCTCCGCAGAACCTAAGCAACACTCACAGACAAAAAGCTACAACCTTTAATATAAAACTACTCTTATTCTGTCTTATCCTACTGTTACCATCTGTTACATACAAAGCAGCTCAATTTTTTTAAATTAAACTAAAATTTAAACTAAAATAAAATGAAAGTCCTGAAATCCATCCATTCAGTGAACATTTCTGCTTATGTCCATTAATTAATTGCTGTATTCTTAATAATGTATGTTCACTGTGACTCGCTGCTCTCTGGCAGGTATTATCTTTCTCTTCATGTTGGAAGTGGAAAATCTGGTTCATTCCCTGCTGCCTCTGTCTCGACCACTGTGTTTGGACGGAGGTGGAGAGCAGGTGCTACACCTACTGTACCCACTTATTCCATTCGTGTTTCACAACTAGCATCACAGTGAGCGGAAAGTGGTTCCCCCACCACACAACCGAGTGTGATTTCTATCGTTGAGTTGGTTTTCATGGTCATAAGAGTCAATTTCCAGGTGCTTTAGGCACTGTTTGCTGTCTGATTGACCAGAATGCCTGTCACTTCATTATCCGTTTCTCCACCGGCATTTCCTTTTCTTCGCAACTGACGTGACACTGACTCACTACACTGTCTTGTAGTACAAATCAGTATTACATAACTGACTTGCACTTTCATTTCATTTAATTAATTTTTAGTTTCACAAACCAAATACAAATATGTTTCGGACCAAATATCAGAGCGGTAGTCTGTCTGCATCCTGCTGGTAGCATTAATAACATAAATTAACTCTGGAAGGCTGTTAAGTATTTTATTTTTATAATCAGTGCCTTAAAATGCCCAGCTTCTGCAGTGATATTAAAAAGCTTTATTTTAGCCAATATCCTATTTCTTTTTCTTTTAAAAAAATAACTCACCTGACAAAGGGATGTCAGCACAAGCTGCTGCTAGGCGTCACCTCAGCTAATTTGAGTCACTGAACAGGAACTCTGGATTGTGTTTCTGGTGTAAGAAATTATACGATTTGCTGTACAGTAATTATACAGCTCATCCAAAAAGTCTGTGCTTTAGTTTTGGTGCTTGAAATTCAAGCATTTTATTAGTATGTTATTTAGCACTAATTAGCAGGTGTGGGTGCAACTTGACATCAAGTTCAAGCCTAATTTTTACTACTGCACTGAATCCGTGTAGAGGCTTCATCGTAGTGGGTGATATTTGCATTCATCTTTTTGGTGTGTTTGCATTGCTCTATCATCACGAGTGAAACTGATCTGTTCATGTTGGACTCGGAGCTAAAAAACCTTGAACAATTACTTTAACTGAAATGCAGGAGACCAGGAAGATTTTGCAAGTCTGCATTGCATTGCACTGCATTGTAGTTACATTTCTGGGAAGGTGGACGTCAGGCTATGGCGTAGGCGTCTGAAAGCTCTGTATTACCTTGTAAACTTTTACTGCTGTCTGTATTGAGTCCACTTGTGAACCGTGATAACACTTTGGATGTTGGATCATGTGATCATGATGAGCACAAGCTGCTTCAACAATATTAAGACCCATTCATCACTCCATAAGACCTCTTACTGCTGGTTTTTAGTTCAGTTCTTGAATAATTTGGCATACCTCAGCCTTTTCTCCATGTTTCCCTCCTTTAACATTGGCCTCTTGACAGCCACCCTTCCACTGACACCACTTCCAATGAGGCTTTGGAGAACAGCAGATGGATCAACTAAAGGACCAGATGCATCTCTTTGGTTCTGTATCGGGTCTTTGCCAGATTTTTCTCTTAAGGGCATGACTTTTAAATTTACTGCTCTGAAATGTTGGGTACGACAACTTGTCTGAAAATGAGTGAAAAAGCAGCCAATGTCCCAAGCAAAAATTTGCAAGACCTCCAGAACGTATGGAGAACTATTCCTAAAGACCAGTTTAAAAAAATGACAAGAAAAGCTGGTAATTTGGAAGCAAAATATAAAGATATGAGTGGTGGCTCATGATGTTAACACAGTATTGTAAAATCTACAATCTTGAGATGATATTGGTTGGTAATCCAAGCTCAGTTTTTTAATACTACCTAGTGACTTGCAACCATAAACTTTTATAAAGACATTTATTACCTTCTGACTCTGATGACTCCCTTATTTTTCTAACATCACATCAACATAACACTGACATTAAGGGTGAAATACCTTTACAGGGCTGCCATAAAACTATATATATATTCCACTTGGAAGAACCTTTTGTAACTTTGATTACAAAACTTACAAACTTGTTTATACCATCAAATCAGAATTTTGAATCAGCCAACTTTTTTGGTTTATGATCAACTTTTGAAATTCCAAACAGCCTCATTACTTTCTGATTAGTTAGATGTTAGTGCACCAACTAAGATAATAAACATAAAATTTAAAACATCACCTGCTAAATATCAGCATGTTAGTGTTCTCATTAAAAGCATGCCAACACTGTGGTTTTAGCATTTAGCTGAAAACCCCGTAGGGCCTGTGCAGCTTCCCCATGGCGCAGCATTACTTGTTAACATCAATACCGTATGTGCTGTTGCAGAAGTAAAGTTGTAAAATCTTTTATTGTAGGCAACTCTGAAGTGTTTTGTGGTCTTATAAACCAGGAATTTCAACCCCCTTCTTTAACATAGGTTTGGTGTGTTTGCCTCCTTAATTTTTGTTACTATGCATGACACAAAAAAAGAGGCTCTTAAGCTACACAGGGGATATCTGTCTTTTCATATAATTTACTGAGAATTGAAAAACTACTGTAAAAAATCATTAGTGTCATTCTTTGTGTTTAGTTTTTCCCCACTATAGTTTACAGTCTCCTTCTCCTCCTGATCCAGGCTGATCACTTACTCTCGCTCTCACAGCCAACCTCCACTTTTCGACCTCCATCTTCTTCCTCTCCCCCTCAGGTACTCTTGAGTTCAAGAGCTCTCAAAATCTTTTTCCTCAGCGGTCAATAGTCAAGCAGGACTCCTTGAAATGGAGAGAGTGCACACAGGCTGCACCCTTGCTCCTGTATCATTCACAGAGCAGTTTGGCCCACACCTCATCCAGTCAGCCTTTTTACTGCAGTCGGAATTTCTCCGTTGGCAGCAGCAAAATTTAAAAAGTAATGTCCCTTTCATCTCTGTATCCTAAGCAAAGTAAGCATATCTGGAGTCTCAGGGGCACTAATCTGCTGGCTGCATTTGAGCAGCTTGTCTAACATGTATAACACACAGTGAGACCAGAGTCAAAGTGTATGCTCATGGACTGTTAAATTCTAACTGATTTTGGAAACTTTCCAGCAAGGTGTTGAAAGAAAAACAACAGTAATGGTAATTTAAAAAAGAAGGCGAGGACACGTGAAAATTGGCCTGTTTGATTTCTTAACACATTTATGTGGACAAGTCACATTTGTATAATAATGTTAAACATCCGCCTAAATAACAACATGCAAGCAGCAACTCAGAAGTCACGAAAATGTGCAGATGTCCATTTAAAAGTGTCCACAGATTTCTCTGAGCATTTATCTTTTTGTGCGTTTGTGTTTATCTCTTTGTGTGTGCAGAAACTTTTTTGATCTGATTGTGGAGACTGATGGCTCTCTGATCAAAACTTGACTTTGTCCTTGGAAAGACTAAGGAGCACATTTCACTCATGGGAGAGACATCTATCAGACCCTTAAGTTTAACCAGTGGAGAGCTTACAGGTATATGTGTGTGCTGCTCCTGTGACTGTGAAGTGAAAGTGTATGGAGAGATGGGCTTGTCAAGTCATACATGTTACAGACCTATGTATGAAATGTGCCTTTGTATCTTTTGTATATAACATGAAGAGTCAAAGGAAGGCAACAAACTTCAAACTTCATTTCCCTCAGCACTAAAAATAGTATTCTGATTCTTATAATGTATACAACATTTACATATCTATATATTAGGTATTTACTTCATATTCACTATTTCTGTATATCCAACCATGTGACTGTATATACTTAATCCTATACCCTATTGCTACCTATGCTGCACACTGTATATTTGGTTTATATGTACTTATATATATTAATTTTTCATATTAATATTTATGTATATTTAATGGAGTGTCTGTAACATAAGCAAATTCCCCCCGGGGATTAATAAAGTGTTCTGATTCTGATTTTGAAATCACTGAAATAAGTGAAGCAGACCTTAAACAGATCCGGGGAAAATGGCACACCGAAACTTCGAAGAAAAGCATTTCGAAATAAACCTTGCAATGCACTGAATATCACTGTTAATTGAATACTTTCTTTTTGAACAACAAATGTCTGGATTGTGTTAACAATTTCCCCTTTCTTTTTCTCACCATTGCGATCTATGGCAAAGGGTGTGTTGGTAGTGGTGATCTGGTAGTTGCAGATCTGGCTGTACTGTGGTGAGCAGTCCTGATCAGTAGCCTCCACTTGCAGGATGTTGTCGTAAATCTTGCCTTCTGTCACTGCTGCATGATACTGCGGCTCCCGAAACACTGGGGCAAACTCATTCACATCGTTCACCTGGATGTGCACCACTGCCCTGTAAACAGCAGAGGGAGAAAGGTAGAAATGAATGTAAATTACTTTAAATAAATGTGCACTTGACCATGGAGCAAATGATTTGTCCTATTATACCCCAGATTTCAATAAAGCAGGAATGCTGAGTGTCATAGTGATTTACAAATCATTTAAACCCTACAATAATTAATTTCAGTTTGATTCAGTCTTATTTATTTAGCACCAATTCAAAACAAAAGTGGCCTCAAGGTGCTTTATACTGTAAGGCAGAAATCCTACAATATTAGAGAGAAATCCCCATACAAGCAATAGATGCCCTATGAGGAAGCACTTGGTGACAATGGGAAGAAAGAACTCCATTTTAACAGGAAGAGACCAGGTTAAGGGAGGGGCCGCCATCTGCATTGACAAAGACAAAACTGAAACTGAGAAACTATTTTCTTTTTTTTTTGAAAAATTACATGGTTTTCTAAAACAAGTTGGGACAAACAGACCCAACAAAAGATACATATGAAAAATATGTACAATACTTAACCAGAATGTCAATGACATAGTAGTCCATTCAGCTTACAGGTTATTGTAATATGTAAAGTACAGAAAGAAAGTGATACGTTTTCTTGTCATTGGTTGGCTGTACTGTGCAAACCACTGAGAGTTAAAATCCATTGAGAGGTCAAGTAGGCTCAGTCATATCCACAACAAATTAATCTCATTCAACACCAAAGTGTTTGAGTTAAGCAGGATCATGACTAGATGGTCAGTAACATGGACATAAAAAGCATGAAAATATGCGAACACCTCAGCATGTCATAGCATTGACCATATTACTGATGTTAGCATAATAATAATTGGAAGGCCTCAACTATGCCTGCCTAATATGGAAGTCAACCAATAGAACGGCTCCCTTCATGATCTTGACCAACAAGCTCATGAACAACACCATCTAACAGGATACAAGTGGTATGCAACATGTGCGGCAGTGTGACCTTTAAAGCTATCATAGCTCTAAGAGCAGTAGGTAGAAATCTGCCAACACCATAGAAATAGTCAATATAAGAATGGCGACAGTGGAATGCTACAAACTGACCCAGAAGTTTTACACACACAGAAAAAAAGGTAAATTATGCTGATCACATACATCACCAGGACTTCATGCTAAACCTACGCCATGGGCCTAGTTCTTGGATGACCCCATCCTTGGTTAAGCCAAATTACATATTATGCCATAAATAAACCTAATGATGACATTTACTGTATACATAGATAGCAGAGGGGATTATGCAAACACTTATTTATGAACATGAAAATCCAGACCAGACCAGACTGTTACTTGTGCACAGATGAATGACGGATGCCTTGCCATGGCATAAGCTCCTCAGTCTTTAAGTGGGATGAGATAAAGATTGGTAAAAACATCCTAGAATTACTGGAAATTACTTCGTGGGCTCTGGAGCTCTTCTGAAAACTCCTGTCAGGGAACACCACGAATGCAAGTCAAAACCCTGTAAAAACAAAACAAAAGCCAGAAACACCACCAATGCCTTCTCTGAGCAGGATCTGTGATGGCACAGAGTTGCAATAGCGCACATGGCATATTTAATACAAACAAATGTGAGGGCATTAATAATAGTGAAACATATACACAGCTTTTAGAGCAATGTGTTCTGACACCCAGATGACACGTTTCAGAGACGGCCTTGCTTATTTCAACAAGATAATGCTAAACAACTTTGTGCACAGCTCCATAGTAAAAAGTGTCCTGGTGCTAAAATGACCTGCTACAGTTCAGAGCTGTCACCTGTTATTAAATTAGAAGCACGAAAAACTAGTCCCAGAACTGCTGTTCAGCTGAAATCCTATATCAAGCAAGCAAGAGAAAACATTTTTCTTTTCAAACTGCAGCAGTTGGCTTTCTCAGTTCCCAAATGAAAACAGTGTTTAAAAATAGAAGTGATGCAACACAGTGGTAAACATGGCCATTCTGAAACTATGACTTTTTAAAAACATGTTTCTGGCATCTGGCATCATTCATCCTTGAATCATTGATTTTATTTTCAACAAAACAATAACATTTCTTATTTTCAATATTTGATATGTTGCCCCTGCTCAATTTTTAATTAGATACAAGGTTTCATTTGTTTGCAAATCTTTTTTTAAATTTACTTTTTGCACAGCATCCCCAGCTATTTTGAAATAGGGCTGTAGCAGAGACTAAATTAAAGGTGCATCCTAGCAGATTTAGACACTAAGCTTATTTTACAGTTTGCTTGAGCTCAAGCTTTAATAAGGCTTTAACTGGAACTGCACAGGGTTTAGGACCTTGAAGCATCCTAGAGAAGTGAGGATATCTCAGCCTCTTTGGTTCCATATTTCGATCTGTCCCTTATGGGTCTTCCAGCTGTATTACAGAGCAATATTAAATCATTATAATGCTCCTTTAAAGACATTTCAAAATATTAGATAACGAACCGCCACTGCCTGCACTTTAATGAATTCAAACATTAATGTTGTTAAATTATTAACCCAATCATCACTTATGCTGCCACTTTCTTTTATAGTAGCTGTCAGAAAAGCATTTAATTAAGGTTTGTTGTCTTTATTTTCAACATGGCATTTTTCTCTCAGCAGGAAAAAAAGGGACATGAAGAGTACAAAGAACAGAAACGACTATTAATGGGAAGAGTTCATTTGTGTATTTGTTGTTTTCGGTTGCAGTAACTCTATTAATGAAAAATGGTGTACAAGTCTAAATGTCTTTAATATCTACAAACACAGGGATATGCAGTTAAATACATTAGCTTCTTAGATAATTTAGTTTGCATGTTTGAGGGCAGAGTTCACACCAAACAGTGATGATTAGCTCAGTAACCAGTAGTAGTTCCCTAGTTAGCCTCCAATTTATTTCTACTAAACTTAAGAAAGGGTATAAGATGAGTGAGGGAGCTGGACCAAGTGAGAAGCCAAAAACCTACCACTTCCATACGGAATAGGAGGAAGACTTTTTTTCACAAAGTCATATTCAAAGTGCGTTTTCCTCATTTGCCAGTCTACCATTGCTATTTCAAAGAAGGGAAATGTGGAGCAGTATTTTTGGACTTCTCATCATGTTTCAAGTGTGCTTGAGAAAGCAGCTACTGTCCAGACTATGCATCTCTGGCTGATTCCATTCAGTGCAAGTCATCAGAGTAAGGTAATGACAAAAATGTACAGAGTTGTATTGTGCAATATAGGTTCATGCAGTTATGCAAGGCACACCAATATATATTGTACATATGAAGACTACTATATATTTATTAAAAAATATATTTTTTGCCTTTTTATAGTAGGTAGATCATTTTGACTTGGTCATTTTATAAGTAGCTCACAAGCTGAAAAAGTGTGGGAATTTCATCTGCCAGGTTCTAACTGCATCAAAAAACACCGATTAATTAGTCCATAACCGATTTATCAACAGTTATTCACGTGAAATCACACTTCAGGTAAACCCCCCACAATCCATCATCTTTGTTAGGGTTCAGTACAAGATGTGGACCCAATGTGCAGAACTCCAAAGCCAGATGTGGTGAGGTGAACAAAAGGCAAGCTTTTATTAAAAGCCGATTTCAAAAAGTCCATCAAAATTAACGGAGCCCGATGAATGCAAAACCAAGACATGAAGCTTGGGGAGAAGTCAAAACATGGCATGGCATGGGAAACAACCTAACAGAACAGATAACATGATGCTGAACGAAGGAGTGGCAGGGGAACAAAGACACAAGACACTACTTGCAAACAAGAAACAGGAGAGAGAGGAGCACAGGTGACAACAACTGAGCACAGGAAGCAAAACTGAACATAATGCAGAGGTCAAAACTAATTATCAAAGTGAAAAAAGAAACGTGAACACAAGACTGAACTTGATAAAAGCCAAGAACAGCAGGAGACATAGGGTATTAATAAACTAAACATAGGTACGGTTAGAACTGAGGCTCAAACATAAACAGAGAAAACAAGAAACAAAAACCAGAATACCCAAAAAAAACCCAGGACCAACACAACCTTAAAATGACTTCATCAACATTCTCCAGTGTTCAGTCAGCAACAGATTGCACATCAGTCCCTCAGTTCATTGACTGACAGCTGGGGATGGAAGACAATGGGACAGAATAATACTTTAGAATGTCCTCAGAATTGCAAAGCCTAAGTAATACCTTGCTTTAAGACACAAAAGGATGGTGATGTGGTTGACAGAATAAGTATGTAATGACGGTGAAATTATCCTACTCAAAGAGGCGGTAAATATCTCTCCAGCAGCGGTTGGTTGGAGGCAGAGACCGGACAACAAAGAGGAAGACAGCAGGGAGGCAGAGCTCAGGAAGAATTGATTTTTATACTGCCTTATCACACCCTCTCACAAGTCCACAAACATAGGCAATGAGTTTTTTTTTTTTGAGCTTCTATTTACGCAGTTAGATTATTTAACAGAACACAGAAAGACATAAAGAAGGGGTGAAAAAAGGATAAAAAAGACTTGACAAAGCGGCAGGAACAAAGTACATCTACTTGAGCAGTTTATTAAAGTAAAAAATACATTTGGCCATTTCCCTTTTGTTACTTTCAGCTTATACTGCGTTACATTTTAGTAACTAATATATCAATACAACAATAATATGCCTTGTTTTGAGAATCAGTGTTGTTGCTGTTCTATGATAGCTCGTAGCCAAGTTAGTTCAGAGAAGTCACGATTGTAATTTACCTTTAAATAAAATGATCTTGATTTGCATGCAAGCAATGGACTGGTGCTTACAGCATATAATGCTTTTCTACTTTAACGAGCACTCACGGTGCTTTTTACTACAATCCTCATTCACCCATTTACACACACATTCATACAACACTTTATTCTATACATTCAAGCAGACTTAACTATCACGCACATATTAACAACCCTGATGGATGCAATTTGGGGTTCAGTGTCTTGCCCAACTATGCTTCAGTATGCAGACTCGAACAGCTGGAGATCGAACCGCCAACCTTCCTGTTGGAAGATGGTTCGGTCTACCTCCTGTGCCACAGCTGCCTCCAATAGTAGAAAGAAATCTCAATTTAACTGAAAGTATAAATATTTGATGATAATTTTACCTATCCATACAAATCAATAATCACACTAGGGGTACATGCAGGCTATCCACAGATCTGTTGTTGGCATTGTTTTCAGTTTTCCTTTTGATTATTTGGCTTTCAGCTGGGTTCATTGACTTCTATGGGTGGCACAGTGGGGAAGTGGTTTCCACTTCAAAACCTAGAACCAAGAAGGTTCTGGGTTTTGAATCCACTGGCCATTCGGTGATGAGGTAACATGTTCTTTCTATGCCTGCATGACTTCTCTCCAACTACCTCCCAAAGATGTTCATGTTAGGTTAAATGGTGATTCTAAATGGCTGTGAGTGTGAATGGTTGTCCCTCTTTCCGTGTTAGCCCTGTGATAGACTGGTGACCAGTCCACCCGCTCTGTGACCCCTGAATTGAATAAGCAGTCAAGAAAATGGATGGATCAGTGGACTTTTATAGGCACTTTCTTGTTTAATTTTTTAGTTTCAGTTCTTCCATATACACCTATCATTGATGGTGCTGTGCTGTTTGTTTAAGTATGGCTCAACCCAATGATATGAGCTTATATAGTTGCTGTGGCTCTGTTCTAAGGCTATGTAGCCACAATGAAAGGTTTGCATACATTAGTCAACAATATGTGAGAACATGATCAAATATCGCATTCACTGTATGACCGGATCATAAAGTCACCTGTCTTCTCAGACTTGTGGCCATCTGTCTGTCTGACCACCTTAATCAGCCACTATACATCTAAGCACTCTACCTTGATGTGCCATTTATTCCCATTTTTTCCCTGCAGGATGGTTGCAGAATCATTTGCACTCTGTCCCTCTATCTCTATCTTTATCCTAACATTCAGTACTGTGCAAAAGTATTATATTTTGTGTCCGAAGAGCCAGATTTTCTTGTAATGTTTAAATTTTTTGTATTTGGATATTGGCAACTTTTTCACTTATTTTCAATCCAGTCTTTGTACCTGACCACTATCAGAGAAATGCTTTGTCTAATTTTATATACAACTCTGAATTATGCCTGAACGTCATGTCTTTAAAAAACAAGAAAAAAAATCCAGCAAAGACCTGACACAGCACCGGAGAGATAATGCTGGCCTTCAGTTGATTCATCTACTGTTCATCAAAGCGTCATCAGAAATGAACTTAGTGTAAGGGTGGCTGTCAAGAAGCCACTCTTGAGGAAAAGAAACAGGGAGAAAAGGCTGAGGTATGCCAAATTACACCAGAACCGGACTGAAAGTCAGTGGCAACGGGTCTTATGAGGTGACAATTCCAAACTTAAAATTTTTGGTTTAAATCAATATGTATGGAGGAGGTCTGAATAGAGGTACAACATTGGGAGTCTACAGCCAACTGTAGAACACAGAGGAGGTTCTGTCATGGTATGGGGCTGCATTTCAGCCAGAGATATTTGGGGGTCCAATGATCCCAAACACACTGCCAATGCAGTAAAAGCCTACCTGGATTAAAAAAAAAAACCCACAAACAATGGTGTTATGGTTTGGAAATGGTGTGGACCCAATATGCAGACTTCAGGACTCAGTAAGTAGAACAAAAAGCAAGCATTTATTGCTGGTAATCTACAGGAAAACAAAATCCAAACAAGGCAAAGTCCATAGAAAACTAAACAGGAAACAAAACTGAGAATATCCTTGCAAACAGAGGCTCAGGGAGAACATTCACTAGGAAGGCTATCGCATACAAACACTCAGAGGACTAATGACGCAACACTGAACAAAGGAGAGACAGGACTTAAGTAGACAAGGACTAAACCACTAA
>VUQH01031153.1:0-19797 GCA_015106775.1 Etroplus canarensis | reverse complement strand
AATCAAGTCCAATCAGTTTAATTAAACACAGCTGGACTCCAATGAAGGAGCAGAACCATCTCAAGGAGGATCAGAAGAAATGGACAGCATGTGAGTTAAATATGAGTGTCACTGCAAAGGGTCTGAATACATGTGATATTTCAGTTCTTCTTTTTTAATACATTTGCAAAAATTTCTACATTTCTGGGGGGTTTTTTTCTGTCAAGATGGGGTGCTGAGTGTACATTAATGAGAAATAAAATGAACTTTTTTGATTGTGTCATTGCAGCCATTTGCCAAAAAGAGTGAAAAATTTAAAGGGGTCTGAATACTTTCCGTACCTACTGTATGTGTGTCAAGTAAAGTCAGTAACCTAATCTCAGCTCCATCTACAAGATCATAAGCATCACCCTGTCTGGAAATTTTAATTATACCCTGCAACCAAGTATTAAATTACGTTTTTTTTTTTTTGGTTTGTTTTTTTTAAAGGTAATGAAACATCAGAAACGGTGCGATACAACACGTAGAAATTAAGGTCATAAAACCCTTTCAGAGGCAATGTATACCAGTGTATTTAGTTATAATTGGAACACAATCTATTTAAACAGATATTTGTGTATGAATGCACAGATGTCTTTAGACAAAGGACGAAATATTTGATACCAGAAGCTTTCTGGTTTTCATTTGCTTGCAGTCCATGTTCTTTTGATCAGTTATGTATGAGGTTACATGAAGCTCTGCATGGAGAGCAAAAGAAGGATATCATTTGTCAAAATACCGTCAGCTGTTATCTGACAATATTTGGCATTTTTTTTTTGCCTTTTTAAAAAAAAAAATGGATCTGTTAACAGCAGCCGACAGAGAAGTGTAAGCCTCGGCTCTATTAGCTGGCTACACTGGGAGCCCCATGTATTAGCTGTTGCCCCCAGAGCCTAAGTCAGAACACTAGCTGATGGGGGCAACAGCCAATACACAGGGCTTCCAGTGTAGCCAGCAAATAGAGCCGAGACTTTCCCTTCTGTCTGCCAGCTGGTGTTAACAAATTAAGTCTTTGAGTTACAGATTGTCCTTGGTTTTGAATTTAATAATATTTATTTGTATTTTTATACTGTGTAAATTTTTGTAATCACATTGCCTGTAAATGACACATCCATCCATATAAACTGACATGGCTCTTTCTTTTTGTCTCTTCTAGCTTTGTGTTTCTGCAGCTCTATCACTCTCCTTTCTTTGGGAATGAAGCTAACAAGCCACTTCTGCTGCCCAAAACTCAGGTAAGTTAACTTCTGTCATACACTGTTTCATTTGCAAAGTGCTGTTTCATTGGGTATTTTCTTTGGTAGGTGATAGACCGTGCTGTAAAGGTTCTGGACCAGATGCCCCCTTATGACACCCATAAAATTGGAGTGGTGTTTGTTGGAGCTGGTCAGGTGAGAACACACTGACTGTAGTCTTGTTTTTCTATCATTTAATTTCTGTATATTTTGGATTAAGGGTGTAATCTTTCTCTTCAGTTTAGCAATGAGGTTGCCATCCTGTCGAACGAGTACGGTTCGAACCGCTACGCCTCCTTCCTCACAGGCCTCGGTAAATTAATCCATCTGAAAGACTGCGACCCAGACCAGATATTCCTTGGAGGGCTCGACCAGTATGGAGATGATGGAGAGTTCACCTACTGCTGGCATGATGACATCATGCAGGGTTAGTGTGTTTGAGAAAGGAAAAAGTCACATTATTTTTTTATTTTTTTTGTTTACAGCCAGTTGTATCTGCAATATAATAAATGAAATCATGTCCCAACAGCCATTTTTCACATCGCCACACTGATGCCAAACAGAGAGAGTGACAAGGGCTGTTGCAACAAAAAGCGACACATTGGCAATGATTTTGTTATGGTGGTATACAATGACTCTGGAGAAGAGTACAAACTGGGCACTATTAAGGTAGACACACACACCTGAAGGAATCTGACATCTGCAGTAGATGTTCTGTATTTTAATGCCTGATCTTTTACCCCTCCTTTAGGGTCAGTTCAACTTTGTAGAAGTCATTATAAAACCACTGGATTATGAATGTAACCTCGTTACTCTCCAGTGCCGCAAAGGTGAGCTTATCACTTTAATATTTTTGGTCCTCATTTCTGCCACTTTTGTTTCACTTTAATTAGTTCTTCTTCATGCTGTCTTTCAGACCTCGAGGGATTAGTAGACACCACAGTGGCAAAAATTGTTTCAGACCGCAACCTTCCCCTGTTAGTTCGGCAGATGGCTCTGCATGCAAATGTAGGTCTATCTTTTATCTCTCATGTCTAGTCAAATGCATTTGCACATAAATGGACATCCGTGACTCTTCTGTCTCTCCTCAGATGGCCTCTTTGGTGCATCAGTACAGAGCGAACCCCTCTGACGCCTATGCCTCCAAGTGGTTAGCAAGATTAAGACACATCAAGAGGATCAGGACCAGAGTAAGAACAACACAAAAACTGAAGTTTTCCTCATCGCTACTTTTACCAATTGATGATTTAATTTTCTCTAAATTCAATTCTCTCTGCTGTGGCTCAGGCTCAAGAAGACATCCAGTCTCGCTCGACACCTGGCATCTCACTGACTCAAGGACACACTCAGCAGAACAAGTCATTTCAGCAGAACACTCCAGCACCAAACCCAGAAGCCTCTGGCCAGAGGAAAAGACTGGTGTCAACTGTGGATGATTTCACAGATTTTGTTTAATCAAACACACTCATACGTGCACACACAACCACACACAAGGTGTGTTGGTCTATGGAATTAAAAGTAACCCGGATAAACGTTTGGAATTGTTTTCGTACTTGTTCTTAAAAGAATGAAATAAAGCCCAACTGCACATTTTTTTCATTAAGTTTGAGTTAAAGCAACTAGAATTATTTTTCTGTGACCCTGAACAGAAGGTGAAAGGGGTTGTACTGATGAATCAGCTGTGATCCCCTCAGCTTTACAGAGCTCTGTAGTGAATTTCTGCTTGTTGTCCAGCCGTTTCACCGCTCTAGGTCAGTCTCTGTTCTCTTGGGGAGTTGTTTTCAGCCGCAGCAGGGAGCTGTTTTTAGTGGAAACACTTGCAAAAATCCTTGGTACACCAGACAGAAGACAGACAATGAGAGCAACTGTTTTATTTTCCAGATAATTTTCCTAGGAGTTGGTGGAGACCACAAACTGAGAGTGAATTTTAAGCTCCATTAGGTGGCTAGAAATGCGACAGGTAAACGGTGTTGCTCTGTAACCTCTGACTGTGTAAAAAAGCAACTTTTTTCTAAACTAAGTTCACCCTATAAACTTGCATTATAATTGTTGCTGACCCAAATTTGCCAAAAAAGTCAAGAAATACAGATTTTATAGTCACCTCTCAGCAAACCATAACCTTCTAGCTAAGGAATGCGAGTACATACACTCACGACCACTTCATTAGGTTGTGATTTACCATCTCAATGTTTTTATTCATTTTATTCATCTAGTATATGTCCACTCCCTGGCCACTTCACTTCATTAGATATACATGTTCAACTGCTAATTTGCACAAATATCAAATCAGCCAATTACATGGCAACAACTCAGTGTGTTTGGGCATGGTCAAGATGACCTGCTGAAATTTAAGTTAAGCATCAGAATAGGGAAGAAAGGTGACTTGACATGGCATGGTTGTTGGTACAAAATGGGCTGGTCTGAGTATTTCAGAAAGTGATGATCTTCTGAGATTTCCCTCAAAACCATCTCTAGGGTTTTCAGAGAGTGGTCAGAAAAAGAGAAAATATCCTTTGAGCAGCAGTTCTCTGAGCAAAAATGCATTGGTGATGTTCCAGAACAGCTAGATTGGTTTACTGATAGGAAAGCAACAGTAATTCAAAAAGAACATTTTTTGCACCCAAGATACGCAGAAGAGCATGCTTGAACACACATGTCAAACCATGAAGTGGATGGGCTCCAGCAACAGAAGACCACACTGGGAACCACTCCTGTCTGCTAAGAACAGGAAACTTGAGGTACAATTTGCACAGGTTCACCAAAACTGAACAGAAAATTTTAAAAATGTTGCCTGGTCTGATGAGCCTTGATTTCTGCTACAACATTCGGATGGTGTGGGGGATATTTTTTTGGGAAACTTTGAACCCATTAGTACCATCTGAACACTGTTTAAATGCTGAAGCCTATTATCACTGACCAGGTCCATCCCTTTATGACCACAGTCTACACATCTTGTGGTGGCTGCTTCCAGCAGGATAATGCACTATGTCACAAAGCTCAAATCTCAAACTGGTTTCTGTCAATGAGTTCGCTATACTCAAATGGCCACCATAGTCACCAGATCTTAACCCAAAAGAGCACTTTTGGGGTGTGGTGGAACAGTAGATTGGCATCGTGGATGTACAGCCAACAAATCTGCAGCAACTACGTGAGGCTATCATGGACTAAACTCTGAGGAATGTTTCCACTTCCTATGCCACAAAGAGTTGGGGCAATTCTGAAGTTAAAAGTGGGTCCAACCAAATACTAGCAAGATGTAACTAAAGTGGCTAGTGAGAGTATTTTAGCGATGCTGGTATTTGACGTAAAAAAACAATTTCATTATACAGAGTTCAGCTGTCAAATTCTTTATTTGACTTTGTCCAGTGCAAAAGCATGAGAAGTGCTACAACTTCAAAATACAAGTGTGATACAGAAAAAAGCATAGACAAATGTTTTGAAACACAAATCTGTAACACTGTTTTAAACAAAATGCATTTTAGAACAAGACACAATGGTGGGCTTTGGCACTAAGCTGTTATACACAAAGCAAGAATATAAAGTTGTTAGAGCCACTGTTGACTGCTGAGCTTCTTGGACTTTTCTACTTTGAATTTTGTATTTGCTGTCAAAGACAGATTAATAGCTTTGGCTGTAGTGCTTCGGTTAGACCAGAGAAATGTAAAACTTTGGAATTTGCAACACCAGGTCTTGACCTGTGTACGTTGCTGCAGCACAAAGAATACTGATCATGAAAAGCAAAAATATATACATCAAAAGCGCCAATATATACAACAATGTACACACACAGAAGAAGAAAGGTTCCCTTTTTCTTTTCAGTTAGTTTGTGTTATACTCTGTAATGGTGGTGTTTGCTTTGAAAACTGGGGTAAAATATAGGAACTAAATCAGACTATCATACCCAGAAGAAAATGTGTCCTCTTATATTTTAATGAAATCCAGGAGGCCAGTACAACACAGTACAATTCCTATACTCGAGCTGAGAAAAATAAGAGGCAAGTCTGGGTTGGGTTAATCATAGTTGCATATTTTAACTATCAAATATCAGTTTCTTTCAATTTTTCTGGATTCTTTACAGGTTTGAAGAAAAGGGTGGCTTCCCTGAGAATTGCCCACAAGTGCGCACGTTAATCAAAATAAGACAAAAAACATCATCACAAAGACAGACAAAGGTACAAACAACAGCAAGCTACTGCTTCATTACCTTGATAATACTTACTAGGGTGTTTCTATAATGTTGCTGTAAAGATACAACTTGACACACGAGAGTTAAATATGGTGTTGGATATCAGCTCCATTAAAGAATAAAGTGCAAGTACAAAAATGAATGAATGAACTAATTGGTGTGGTAAAAACTCAGGATGCATAAATGATGCAAAAGCTTTGGCAATGTTTATAATAAGATACAGTATGAGTGAAGCTCTCTCTATTGGTTTGGATACCAAGCTTATTACTTTAGACCACACATCATTAAAAAACAATTACTTCAGAAGAAAAGTGCTTTTAAATTGCCTCCGTATGGAACAAAAAACAACAAAAATATACATTTAGGAAAAATAACCCAACTGGGAGTCAGTATAGCTTTATAATGGGAGAACGTGTAAATACTCAGTACTGTGTGTTTTCCTAACTTTTATCTAAAATCATAATTCTCTTTTCAGCATCATTTTCTTTACACTGACAACTCCTTGTTCTCTGCTCACTTGCTACACCTCCTTGTCACTGGCTTTGTCTTCTTTCTCTCTCTTTTTTGAAAATATCTCACACATATCTGGAGAGGACGGTTATATAAGCACCCTGAAAAACTGGCTGCTGGGATCCCAACAGCTTTATGTGTTTTCACTTGCGCCCCAGTGGGCTGAAGTGTATCACACATTCCTATTTGCTGATATGTTGTCTACAGTGTTATTTCTACATGTGTGTACACCTGCATGTGCGTATATCTGTGTGTGCCTGCATGCAAATTTGGGACAGGCCACGAGTACCCACGGTGAGCAAAAATATAAAACATAACAGTATGTAGACAGACAACATAACTGAGAAATCACACTTTTTTCTGAGATACACAAACAAAAGTCTGATTGCATAGAATGCGTTCAGTTCATTGAGTCTTCTGCTGAGCACGTTTCTGTGCTCTTGTCAATGATCCTATGTAACCTCCAGGGTCACATGAGATCAAGGGGTGGTTTTGGTCTGGGTAAAACAATGAAAGGAATTTCTTGGTTTCACGGTTGACTTTATGTCCCCTTATCCAGCTCAGCTAAGATCTGGTGACCTGCACCTCAAGAACTGAGTTGAGACTGGGACAGATCACTGCTTATAAACCTGCAAAGTCTTATTTTATTGCTCTCTTTTCATTTTCCTTTCCCCAAACTGTTTGTCTGATCCCTCTGGTTCTTTTCTGGACTTTATCGTATTCCTTTCACATCCACTGGTTTCTTGAATCCTTTCCCTGGGTTTAGAGAGGGGCATCTGAGGACAAACCTGCTGCCCATGACCACCTCCTCTCGTCCTTAACCCAACATTTTACTCTCACATCCTTTAGCTCTATGTTACACTTCTTTTCATCCTTCTTTCTGGTCCTCAGGACTTGAGATGTCCAGGCTTGCATCCGCATCCATCTAAGTTGGATGCACCTTGTTTTTGAGGGGTGGGGGTTTGCGTTTCCGTTTGCGTGTAGGGATTGTGGTAGTGTGAGCTGGATGGTTGAACAAGCTTGAAGAAGGGAGGGTCTCTCTCTCCGTAGGAGGATCCCAGTCCCGTGTAATGGGTGTAGATGGCAAGGAAGGGGTGGGTGCACGAGTACATGGAGGGACTGTGGTTGCTTTAGGTGACAGGACGTGGGAAGGTGGAGTATTTGCCGATGACACAGGGAGAGAGGATGAATCAGAGGATTTATCTGTGACTGGTGTGGGTGGAGGTGCACTGACTGAGGGTTTGGCTGATGACTGAGGGGTGGGGTTATGCGTAGAAGCAGTGGAAGGTAGGGGTTTCAAAAAAGGAACAGGTGTAGCTACAGGGGTCTTTTTGGGGTTGGCACCACTTTCTTTTGGAAGTTCACTTTTGTCTGTCTTTTTCCCCTTCTTGCTCCCTTTATGTTTGCCACTCTTTTGTTCTCTCCAGTCTTCCCTTTCCCCTCTCTGCCCACCCTCGCTTCTACCTACCTGAGCATCATCATCTTTCTCTCTCCCTTTATGCCTCCTTTTCCTCTGGGCTCGCTCTAGTCTACACTCAGTGTGGTACAGATCCTCTGTTGCCACAGTGACACGGTCAAGCTGTTGCAGGAGGGCGTCCAGGGTGGGAAGGAGTCTCCTCAGAGAGGCTTCAGTCTCTGCTCTCTCCCTCCAGCTGATACCTCCTACCACCACTCCAGGGCCGAGGCCCAAGCCCAGGCCCAGCCCAAGTCCCAGACCAATCCCCGGGGCTTCTGTCAGGCTGCAGGGACTGGAAGATGCTGGACGCCATGAGGCCTCTGAGCCAGCATCAACGCTGTCTGGGGTAGGCGGGGAGTCTGGACTGTCCATAGGGGGCAAGCACAGTGACTTACAGTCACTGGTGGAGGATGAACGGGAGGGTGGGAGCTCCATGCCTTCGAAACGCACTTTGTGGCGAAACTAAGAAGAGGAAAACAATATAGAATTATGATGGAAAAGGTAAATATAATATTCTGACATTAATGTTTTATTTTGTCCCTGTGAAATGTGTAAAAATTAAGTCAATCTATAAATAAAGAATGAAGAATCAGCCATAACAACTGCAGATATAAATCAGGATATGTACCTCTTTGGCCCGACTGAGTCCCATCCACATTTTGAGTCGTCTGAGGAACAACTCGACCATCTCATAGTCTTGAAGATCCACAGCAGGGCGGTACAGCTCTGCTCGAGCACGCCGGTAGTTCCTCAGTAACACAGAAGTGAGCAGCCACAGCAGCAACAGTCGAAGTATGACAAAGCTGATGTGGAACACCAGTGAGGAAAGCGTGCTGGGACCGGTAATTGTCCAAGCAGGACGCCATGACAACAAACCCCACCAGCCGGAGCCCAACAAGGACAGACAGGCAGAGATCACATTGCCATAGCCATCCAATACAGAGTGGAAGAGCTAGAGAGGAAAAAAAGATTTAAAAGAGTTTCCTTCCATCAGTTCAATGAGAATATCTGAAAAATGACCAGAATTTAAAACAGTACGTTATTGATACAGTAAAAGAAATCTATAGACCATTTATGGGCATATGAAATAAGACCTTCCACAAAGCCCCTCAGTATATTGAGTTTTTAGCCAAAGACTGTAAATAAAAGATGGCCATAGCTTCCAGGTCTGAAGCGCAAAGCCAATACAGAAGTGCCATAAACCTGCAATCTTTCTTATAGTTGCCCTAAGACTCCTGGTTGTATAGAAGTCTATGAGAAAAATATTCTTTTACGTACTTGCTCTATAGAGTAAACAATTTTCTGATAAATTTATGGTCTCAATTGCCAGTTTCAGCTCGTTTAAACAGAATGTTCATTTTGTAAATTATAGTCCTGACTGTGGTATGTTTTACTGTCTAACTGGGAAGACATTGACCAGTTAGCACAAAGGGTCCATAGGTTTCTCAGTCAAATCATCCCTTTGCTCGCCAGTTGTTTTTTTTAATATTCATTTTGTTTTTTTGCCTTCTTATTAGTATGCAGGACAGTACAGAATAGCAGGAAAGAGCAAGGGTGGGTGACACACGGAAAATAGTGTGGGGCAGACTCAAACCCAGGCCCCTTCAGGAGGACCAGGGCCTCTTGAACATGGGTCACTTGCTCAACCAGGTGAGCTATTGTTGCACCCCAGATGTAGTTTCAAAACACCAAGATGGCAACAGCAGAAATGCCTAGCTTTGAGGTTTTGCAACAGGACTTTGTTGCACAGTGAGTGATGTCACAGTGGCTATGTTCATCTTTTATATACTGTCACTTTTTCCAAACCAAAACACACCCATCTTCGAAAATTATCTTCCGTTTGATCTCAAACATACACCAACACAGTTTCAAAGCCTGTGCCCTGATAGTCTTAATCAACCATGCTGTGATTGATCAGTTAATGATAAACATACTTGATCAGTAACTGACCGGCATCATCATTTACACAGCTGGTCCTGAAAGTTATTAGATAGTAATTAAACTGGTAGAGCGGGAAATTCAAAGTTATTAGGATCATTTTGCGAAGGTGAACAAACTCAAGAAGGTAACATGCAAACTCTGCAAAAAAACCCCAAAACATTTGCGTCTCTCTCAATATAAAAAGAAGCAAATAGCCTAACATTGGCCTCTCACCCTAACATTGGCTTCTCACCCTAACATTACGCTGCTTATTGGGCCGCACTCACATTTGGTACTGCTTAGTTTTTATTCTAACATTTAGATTTTAAAGGCTTGTTATTAAAGTTTGTTTGCTACTGTACCATAGCACAGTCTTTCACATAATATCCAAAGCTTTACACTGTCTAGCCTCCACTATGGAAGTTATGCCTTTCCCTTCCAGCCTTAGACTGTATATAAAAGAAGAAATGAGGAAAAGATCTAACTGTAAAACTGATAGTCAATAACAAGGTAAAAGCACCAAAAGCACATCCTGTTTTATCATGCCTTTGGACACTAATCAGATCTGTAATTTACATAAACTAACACAATGGTATATCCAATAAGACAAACTACTGACTGAGACCATAAACTCATAAGGAAAGCGTTCACTAAGGTCCACACAGCACAGCAGCAAAGGGTCATTTTCCCATAGACTTCTATAGAACTGGACTTCATTAAGAAGTATGCAAGTTTGAGGCACCTCTGCAGTGGCTTCACTTTACAGACCCTTAAGGCACATCCACCTTTTATTTAGTCTATGCTTCCAGTAGTATGAGTAATTTTGTTTTCTCTCTCCCATAGTCCGTGTTGTCCTTGGCTCCCTATGTTGCCTTTTCTCTCTTCTCTTTCCCGTCACCACCCAACCATTCAAGGCAGATGACTGTCCTTCCCTGGTTCTGCAGGAGGTCTCTTCCTTCCCACAACTGCAAAATGCTGCTTATAGGAGATTATCTGTATGTTAGGCTTCTCTCTAATATTATAGGGTCTTTACCTTACAGAAAAAAAGGCCTTGAGGCAACTTTTGTTGTGCCCTGGCAATTTATAAATAAAATAAAATTTAATTGGATTGATTTGAATCACACAAAGACTATTGGCACGTGCATGTATGCCTTGTTTTGGATCATCTCTGTTTTTAGACTGTAATACTCTGTATGAACGCAGAAACCTTCTCTGGATGCTTCCCAGGCTTTTCCACTGGTTTTGCCATAGTTATAGTTGCTGTAGCTATCTACGTCTCCTTCTCTATTGTCCGACCCTCTTCTATTCTTGTAAAACCATTCATTGATGGCTGACGTAAAAGTTCTTACTACAGGTGCACAGGAGTGCTACCAAAGATGTCAGATTTAAAACTTTGTTATACTGTGAAGTACATGGAGCTCATAGACTTGGCAGAGTGTGAGCTTTTTTGGCAAGGGCTTGAACAAATGAGATGTTCACTACCTAAAATTAAATATTTCCCCCAAAATGAGCATAATAATAGTCTAGAGACAAGGAGTCTGGCAGTTTCTAGTTCTTTTTTAAAATATTATTAATCATCTCACTCTTCTGCCTTCTGGTAATGTCACGTAACCCAATTGTACTTCAGTTTTTGAAGGGCTGTCTCACAAAGACACTCCAAAGCAACAAAATGTCTAAATGAAGAACAATTTAAAATCTTTGAAGTGTCACTGACACAGCATTCTCTAAGTCATTATTATATAGTGAATAACTGTTATTGTAATAATGCTCTCTTTCAGTAAAGGTTTTTGGCAGCACAGTGAAGAGAGCAAGGATGCTTTTCATGTCCTAACAATAAAAACAAAGCTGTATTATGTAATCTGGGCTAGAAGTGGAGGTTTATGTGAAATTCTCAATGGAAAGTGGACGGTAGCCATGACAATGAAAGTGATCAGACCAAAAACAAGTAAAACAAACAAGCTTGTGGGTGGACAGACTTTGACAAGATTGTGTATTTGGATGCTGTGGACTGGGTTTAATTCAATTCAATTCAATTGTATTTATATAGCGCCAATTAACAACAAAAGTCACCCCAAGGTGCTTTACACTGTAGGGTAAAGCTACTACAGTGTTAGAGAGAATTTATTAGGGGTGTGTGTGTGTGTGTGTGTTGTGTGTCTGTCTGTTTGGGAGTGGAAGAGATTAAGCTAGAGGAAAACAGAATGAACAGAGAAGAGAAAAAGTCTGACCAGGTGTCCCGTGTGTGAGTAAGCCAGCACCAACAGCAGTAATGCCAGAGCAACTCCCAGCAGCTCCCAGACTGAGCGCCGCAAAGCTCGGCCAAACACGGCCCACTCACGGAGAAACCGCAGCTGGTGGGATGCCTACATGAGCACAGAGAGAGAGAGAGAGAAAGAGAGAGAGAGAGAGATAGAGAGAGAGAGAGAGAGGGAAAGACAGAGCGGGGAGAAACAGAGCAGAAATATGTGTCTCAAAAAATTAAAACAAAGAAACTTTAGCCATGTAATTAAATCACAACTGCTGCTGGTTCTTATTTACATTGCAGTGACTAGCACCTGGAGATAAAAACAACTTACAGATGCTTTAGTCAAAGAGCATAAATGTTTCCTTCATCATGAACACATTATAAGTTATTTTGGGGTTCGATGGCCTTGCCAAATACAGTAAGTGTAAGTATAAAATTATCATCAGATTCAAGAAACATGGAAAAAAAGAACTATTAAAAGGTATCTCTATATTAAGCTCAAACTTCAGCATGCACTTTTTCAGTCAATATTTTCTGTTCTATTATTTTTTGTTATTTATTTAATTCTAAGCATTTTCTATTTCCATTGTATTGGAAAACTGGAAATACGCAAAATATTATCGTTATTATTTAGTTGTGGGTTTGCATTTTCTAAAACAGCCTGACCTTTATTATTTTTACATAGACATGGTTTTGAAGCATGGTACTGTAGTAGGATGCAGTATTTCAACAAGTCAAGTCTGTGAAATTTCTTCCCTCCCAGATATCCCACAAACAAATGTAAATAGTATTATTACAAAGTCAAACTCGGCCACAAAGTGGCAGACCATGTCAAGTTACAGAGCGGGGCCGATGAGTGCTTAATGCTTTCGCTTACCAAGACATTTTGGACAATTCTATGCTTGAAATTTTGTGGAAACAGTTTGGGGTAGGCCCTTTTCTGTTCAGCACAACTGTGTCCCAGTGTGCAAAGCAGGCTCTATAAAGGCATGGTTGGATGAGTTTGGTGTTGAAAAACTTGAATGGCCCACACAGAGCCTTGACCTCAACCCTGTCCAACACCTTTCAGATGAACTATTTAAGAGATTGTGAGTCAGGCTCTCTTGTTCAACATCAGTATCTAGCCTCACAAATCTCTTGTGGAGGAATAAGTAAGTTCTAAATGTGTCTGCATTATGGACATATTTAGGTAAGAAAATATTGATAAATTCTGGCTTTGTGTGTCAAACATTTGGACACATAGTTTTGAATATGGATTTGTGCACACCATGTTCATGAATGAAGTCCACTGCCTTGCCCAATGATAACATTCAACATCTGGTCAAAGTATTTGCTATGAGCACAACAGACAGGCCATAAATCAAGGACCTGAGTGAAGCTTTTACCTTACTTCCAGAAGCAGCTAAGTTAAATACTTTCATGTAAACTAACAGTTCAGGTTTGACATTGATTGTGTTTGGCAGACATTATTTTAACATTTTTCCAGTTACTTAATTACGTTCTTTAATTTATTTCTTTGATGCTTTTTCTGTTTAATTTTTATACTTTTTATTGTTGCATTGTTGTTTTATTCTTTTTGTTCTGCCTTACTTTAAATTGTGAGGCATCTTTTAAACATTACATTACCTGCATGAAAGATACAATACAAATAAAGTTTGTTTGTTTGATTGATTGACTGATTGATATAACTATAGTTTCCCTGTAGTGGAGTGGTTTACTATACACATTCATCTTACAAGTGAAAGGTCCCTGGTTCAGTTCCAGTTGGGGACACAAGCCCCTCTCACCATGAAGGGTTGATGGCCGACGATCAGTTAATAAAGTGCATTTGATTAGTAGCCCCTGGCTGCTACCTACTCTCTTAATTCCTATGGATGCAGTAAGGGTGTAATAGTTTTTCACACACTGCTTCTGCATTTTGGCTTCATTTCTATTAAATAAATAATGACATGGTGTAATATGTCATGTGTTGTTGTTCATCTCGAGGTTTTGTTTCTTAATTTTAAGACCTGCTCAGGATCAGATGATTTTTTATTATATCCTAATATGTAAAACTTTAGAACAGAAAGAAGGTGTGATTTCTTTTACACAATTGTACATGCTCATTATTTTTCTGAATCAGCTGAACTCTGTACCTTCTAGCAAGTATCACTCAAACTTGAATAATTCACGCTTATCATTTTCTTTGGAGACTAGTTTCATCTGTGGATTAATACACATTTGATTTATTAGGGAATATTTACAGCAACAGCACGGTGTAATATGAGACTGCCATCTAGAACAACTTCACAAACTGATGTTGTTTTTAATTATTTCATGAACAACAGAGGAGTGCTGCAGAAGAGAGAGATAATTGCATCCACAGACAATACTTGTTATAACATTCAATTCGTTGTTGGATTTCTTGTTTTTCAATCAATTTACTGTCAATAACAGAAAAAATAAATCACTACACTTGTTTTCTAAGTTGTAATTGCTGTTTACCTTTGTTTCCTCTTCAACACATGCCCAGATGAATTTATAATGTTATTACTTATATGGAAAAAATGTAATAAACAAGATGTACTATGTTTTTAATTAGCCCCGCTTCCCCTCTCTTTTTCTCTCTTACCTTCAGCACCAGTATGAACAACAGCAAGGCAGACATGGTGGTGTACATTTGAGTCTGCCTGGCCAGGGGGTAGAAGTCTATAAAGGTGTCCTGAGGGTGCTTCAGGTACAATGCCCACTGCTGCTTGGCCATTATACAGCGGCACAAGTGTAGCCCGCACACAGATGCTGCCAGAGCCAGTTTGCAGATACCCAGGAGTCTCCAGGCTGATAGCAGGTACCTGTAACCTTCGCTGAGGAAACCCAAGATCCCCCGAACCAGGAAATACAATACTAGGGCAAGGAGGATGATCTGTAACCACAAAGTGTTGTTAAAGAAATTAGGCTAAAGGAGAACAGGAAACAGCTGTAGTTAACGGTTTCATGGTTACATGTATTATTACCATCAGAAGAAGCTGCAGGTCCAGGCCTGTGATTGGCCAAAGTGTGATAACAATAAGGTCAAGGCTGGACTGGGCACGCTCAGAAACTGGGAACTCAAACAAGAAGGAAAAGACGGCCAGCAGGTTTGTGTTGATGTTGTAGAGAGAGAACTCAACACACACAGCACGAGTCCTGCAAACACAGACACACAGAAGTACACAGGAGTCAAAATATTTCACATATTTACATCCAATTTTGGTCGTGTTTCTGTTTTGGTATTTTAATAACCTCCACAAGGAGGTTATGTTATTGGTTCAGTTTGTCTGTTAGCAGGATTATTACTCTGAAAGTTATGGATGGATTTGCATGAAAATTTTACCACATGTGGGTCCTGGCCCAACTAAGAAGTGATTAACATTTTCAGTCAATCTGGAGCCAGGATTTTTTTGGAAAGATTCTTTCCTGATGACAGACACCATAAAATTGAACATTTAATTTCATATCTTCACAAATACATATCTCACTGAAATAAGAAAAAAACTGGAAGACATTATTTTGATGTTCTTGAGAAAATATAATAAACTACTCCAGATTCAGGGACTCAATTGATGCACGATGTCCCTTTACAGTCTGCCCTTGTGGAGCACTGCTATAGTATTTTAATAACCTATGTCATTTCTATCGCAGGAAGTTTTATTTCATATGAGAAAAAAAGAGAGACCAAGCATTTTTTTTTACTTTCAAGCTTTCCCCTCTGAAAATCTTTACCCTAACAGTTTGTTGTTTATAGCATCAGTTAGAATTCTGAGAAACAACTGTTGAAAGTGAGCCCACAATCTTAGCACATTCGGTACTGGATTGTTTTCTGTGTCTCATTTTGATGTTTCATGTTTGATTGTCTTATGTTAACAGAATGTAGAGCTTCTTAATTACTGCAGGCTGGAGGGAAAATTGCACTTCAGGGAGAATAAACCTCCACTCCAGATTTCCAGATCCTTTTGAAATTATTTGCAACACAACATGTAGCCAGCCTACTCACTTACAGAACATCTGGCCCCTGAATTTAGGAACAACCTGGTCAATGACATCAATAAGCAAAGTCCTCTTTTAGGTCATATGGCCACTCCCATACTGGCCTGTTGTGCTCACACTGCGTTGAGAAAGCATACACTTTAGTCTGCGTCTTCTGCTCTCAATATTTCACTCTACTGCTTTTGTCTCTTTCCTTTATCTCAAGCAGACAGGAGCACAATGGAGTCTAGAGACTGCTTTGTGGCTTATTTATGTTTTTTTGGGTGCAGTGACACACTGTCCTCTCACATTGATGAGAGATTAATCAGTTATTTAACACAATTTTCCATTGTGTTGCACAGGAATAGCTGTTGTTAAGGAACTGTTGATTTTTACTCATGGGCAAGGTTAGCGTACATACCAGATGTGTACCATGGCCAAGTCCAAATGATTGTTCATGAGCCTGTTTATTCAAGCAGACACAGTGCATTTAACTGTGCCTCGCCTGTGTGAACTGGTCTGAGGAGGTAAACCCCGTTCAAAAAGTGACTGGTGCAAGTACTCTGAGCCTAATGTATATTGCCCTGACCTGACAATATATTTTTTTAAAATTTTATTCTAATGTAACTTTGGCTTAATTTTTTCAGTTTTTCTACTGTATATTGTCATTTTTTACACATTCATTACCTGTAGTCAAGCCAGTGCAGCTGCTGCAGCTGCTGTAAGGAGGAGGCGGCCTCCTCCAGGCTTCTGTTCAGATGGTGAACCACATCTCTGCTGTTATACATCCCCATCTGACCCAAACGCCACACCCTAAGAAAACGAGAGGGAGGAACGAGAGAGGAGAAGAAAGAAAACAGGGCACATCAAAGAAAGGCAAATGTAAAAAAAAATAGAACTCACACACATAATTTTAATATCCACCAGGTTGCTGGCGACCCATTAAGGGTTAGGTTTGAGTTAATATCCACCACTTTTATGGATTTTGCCTATTTGGCATATCCAAATGGAAAGACTCACAAAAGAAAAACTGCAAGTCCAAATTGCAACTTAGAGACTTCTTTTGAAAAGTAATGCACTATTTGGAAAACAGTATTGAGCCACCTACACGAGCTTGCTAGGGGCTGACTCATTTTTATCCATTCATCCAAAAGAGAATTTATGAAGTCAGACACTGATGTTGGAAGGCCTGCCTCACAATCAGCATTCTAGTTCATCCTAGAGAAGTTTGATGGGGTTGAGGTCAGGGCTCAGTGTGGGCCAGACAAGTTCTCCTCCAAACTCTTCAAACTCATTCAAAGCAAGTTTGAATGAGTTTGAACCTTGAGTTTCAACCTTGCCTTGGACCTTGCTTTGTGCACTGGAGCACAGTCATATTGGAATAGAAAAAGGGTTTCCCTAAACTGTTCCCTACAAAATTTCAAGCATAGAATTGTCCAAAATGTCTCGGTAAGCTAAAGCATTAACATTTGCCTTCACTGGCCCAGGCCAACCCCAGAAAAACAACCTCATAGCCCTGCTCTACCAAACTTTCCACTTGGCGCAATGCAGTCAGACAGGTAATGTTTTCCTGGCATCCAACAAAGCCAGACTCATCCATCAGACTGCTAGATAGAGAAGTGCAATTTGTGTAAAGTGTGAACACATTTCCACTGCTCCAGAGTCCAGTTTACATCACTTGGTCTGATGCTTGCAATTGTGCTTGATGATGTAAGATGTGCATGCAGCTCCTCAGCCATGGAAACCCATGCTGTGAAACCCGCGGCACAAAGTTTTTGATTCGATGTTAATGCAGCAACTTTTACATACTATGCACGTCAGCATTTGGTGACCCCGCCCTGTAACTATACGTGGTCTGCCACTTCGTGGCTGAGTTGCTGTGATTTCCTAAATGCTTGCACTTTCCAATAATACCACTTACAGTTGAGCCTGAAATATCTGGGAGGAAGGAATCTGACCAAATGTTTTGTTGCAGTTGTGGTATCTTTTTACAGTACCACACTTGAATTCTCTTTAGACTGACCCATGCTTTCGTAAATGTTTGTAAAGGCAGATGCCTGATTTTATACATCTGTTTATAGACCTGTTGCAGTGGGACTGAATGAAACACCTGAATTTAATGATTAAGATATGTGACACAATTCTTTTGTCCATATAGTGTATCTTCTGGTTTCTGGGTAAAGCACGATCTAACCCTAATCCTAAATGGGTCACCAAGGACCTATAAGTCAACAGTGGTTAGAGGTTAACAGCTGGATTGATACAGCCATGTTTAAAACCATTTCCTTACCAATCTGGATCAATGGCACCAAAAACTGTGGCATTATCCATTTCTTTAGTTGGAGATGTAGATAAGTCCGTTGCCACAAAAGATGAAGTGTTTTCTGTCCCGAGAGAATCTGCTACTGAAAAAGTTTCAGAAAGATTGCTATGACATCAGGTTGCAGTTATTTAATCAATTTACCCTGCACACATGAGATACAACACAGATAACAGTCGGGATGCTGAAATATTAAAAATTTTATGTAGCTGATGCAATATTATTGAAAAATGAAACACAAAGAGGCAAAGAAAATGTACTTCCACTAAAAATAGATGTTTTAGTAAGATGTGCGCTGCCAGATCGTTGAGTTCTGATTTGGGTACAAGCATGTTCACAATACAGTAAAGACAGCGACAACAAAGAAACCTCACCCTGTGCGTCACGGATTTGTCGGAGCCTTAGTGTGCCAAGTAACACGCTTCCTGTGTTTCTTAAGAGCGCAGACTCATCCAGGAGCCGTGGTAACATGGAGTCATGCAGCCACATCAGAACATCATCTCGGCTAAAAAGGAAAAAAGGTTTGTCACACATATTGTTGTCAAGCACACCAAATAGTATCATAAAGGATGTTAGTGTAAACATGGTAGGACTCTAAACTAGAAGAGAAGACACACTAGAGCTGATCTATTTTAAATAAATAAGTGGCTGAAACACAATTAGCCAGAGATATTAAGTTTTTTCTGAGAAAGTTAAAATTTTCTCAGAAAAAGAACAGAAAGATTAAACCACCACAACAGCTGAGCTCCATTTGTGTGTTTGTGTACCAGCTGATGTTGTGGTACTCAGGTGTGTGTAGGGCTCGCTGCAGCTGAGTGCGCAGTCTCAGGCTGTGTGTGTCTTTAGCCGAGTCGGAGTAGTTGAGAAGCAAAACGACTAACAGGAAAAACATGTAAACCAGGAAATTCTGAAAATAAGAATGAGAAATTCTGTTACCAAGAGCCACACTCTGCTTTAAACTATCTGCAATATGAAGAGACACTCCAGCATCATCATCCAGTCTGTTCCTCACTGACCTTCAACATGGTATGCAGCATGTGGACCTTGCGAGCCTGGTGTCGAGCCTGAGACAGAGCAAAGCCCTGTGGTGGTCTCACTCTCGACACCCGCTGAACCACTCTCTCCACCCGGGGGAACTCCACCAGCACGTCCTGGTCTTCAGGCCGGAGCCGGCGCACACACAGCGCATAGTAAACTGCTTCACACCACACCTGTAGGGCAGAGAGCAAGGGAGCAATAGAGCTGTTATGTAAGGTAACCAATTCAAGTCCCCAGTTTTTTTGTTGCATTTACTCAACCCAAAATCAAACGTGTAATTTAAACTGGCTTTAACAAAAACTGGAAAAGTATTAACATGACCACAATTAGATGGCAATTTAGTGAAAAATAAATGTATGTTTAGTAAATGTACAAAAGCCTCTTCAGAACAATCTGTGCTTTCTGAACTCATCTCAAATGTTTTAAAAGTACAAAAGTTTTGTAATTATATACTCTCCAAACCTGCTTTAAATGTGTTTTTGACACTTAACGTCACTGCAACAGGACAATATTATCAGTTTACAAAGTTGTTACGGCAAGTGTGTTCCTCATGGTCCCAGGATTTTGTGCTGTCTCTGAGTTTTGAATCCTTAGTTAATACATGTAGGTTTGGGTTTCTCTTGATGATGATCTATATTTTAATGTTTGAATCTTAATTCTTATGTTTTCCAGGCTGAATCTGATTTCAGTTTGAAGTCCTTTCTTTCTAGTAAGACCGAGCCACAGATAATGCCAAATTCCTGTTCCACCAAATCCGAAAGGTGCTCTGTTGCACTGACATTTGGTGACTGTGGAGGCCATTTGAACACAGTCAACTTATTCTCATGTTTAAGAAATCAGGTTGAGATTATTTGAGTTTTGTGACATTATTATCTTGCTGATAAC
>VUQH01031152.1:0-10466 GCA_015106775.1 Etroplus canarensis | reverse complement strand
GTCTGCAATGAAATACAAGTCAAGGTAAATTTAGAAATCACTACTTTCTTTTTTTATTTGCATTTTCCATACTGTCCCAACTTTTTCTGATTTGGGGTTGTACTAATGAAAAATGTCTGCAATTTTTACAGCTTTGTAAAAAATACAAACTATTTTCAATGTCAATATTCTTCGTATGAGTGTGTGTGATATTATTGCCATAATAGATTCTACCTATTTATTTTCATTATGAATGCACCAGGACCACAAATATTTACATTTGAGCACTTTCAGTAATCAAAAGATCATTAAGATAAAAATACAGTAACAAAAGACCACACTCGGTGTTGCTTGGTCAGTTTAATTGCAGTAAAAGGTCAAATTTCTCTTTACTCACACTAAGCAGTAAAGCTGAAGGGAGATGCCAGGCAGACTGCTGATATCAATGATGTTTTTCGTAAAATCATTTTCACATGTGATGCAGGTGCTGCACCTGTCATGTGGTTAGGGTTAGTGCGGATCTTGCACTCTGCTTTACTGTCATTGATAATCCACAGATATTTCCTGATTGTCCTCAGTGCCACATTAACAGTCCATCACTCTTAAATGATGATCAGTGCATTAGTTCATGTTTCACTTTTGATCTTAAATAGTAAATAGGAACAACTGTACTGTTTGGGTGCACTGAAACATACTTTTGTTTTTGCGTCTCTCGAAATAAAGAAAACTCCTTTTTTCTTGCGTTTCTATGTCGAGAGCCAATTAATAGATTAATGGGCTGACCCTTTAATGCTATCAGTCTTTCTAGTACTGTTGTTGCAGGACACACACACACACACACACACACACGGAGCTATTACCCTAGCTTTTTTTTTCAGACCATTGCTTCATAACATTTAAATTTGCAATAACAGACTGCACGGCACTGGGGAAATAATTCTCTGCAGTAGATGTATATCTGTTATCTGAAAGTGCTGCAACTAAATTTAAAGAAGTGATTTAGACATCATTATTCAGCCATCATTATTTGATTTAGCCATCATTTTTTCCTTCAATGCCATGTGCCAATGCAATGCAGAGCAGCTACTTAAACTTTACCGCCACAGAGGTTGTTCATCATGTTAATAGTGTCGCAGTGTCGCTGCGTATGACTCTGGATACTGTGGCTCCTCTAAAGGAGCAAATCATAGAGGTTGGATTCTGGTTTAATTCACAAACGCACACCTTAAAGCAGGTAATGTGTAAGCTAGAGAGGAAGTGGCATTCCACTACATATTAGGATATTTAAAAAAACAATCATCTGGCCCCCACAATGCTTTAAAATTGTTTAAATCTAACCTCAAGTATAAAAGAACACACAAAAGCTTCCACAGTATCATTGTTTAACAAAATGGAGCCAAAATTGAGAAGCTTTGTGCGAAAAACTAAGTACACACCATGACTCAGTAGCTTGCAGAGCCACCTTTAGTAGCCATAATTTCAAGTAATTGTTTTCTGTATCTGTCTCTTTACTTTAGGTCATTGAGGTTTGCAGGCATTCATTTATGCACAGCTCTCTAAGCATCCTGTCACACCATTTCAATCAGATGAGGTCTGGACTTTGATTGGGCCATTGCAACACCTTTATTCTTTTCTTTTTCAGCCATTCTGGTGGAGATTTGCTGCTATGCTTGGGATCACTGTACTGCTGAATGACTCCGTTTTGGCCAAGCTTTAGCTGTTGGACAGATAGTTTGGTATACAGATGTTCATGGTCAACTCAATAACTGCAAGATGCCCAGCCACTGGGGCTGCAAAACAAGCCCAAATCATCGTCCCTCCACCACCATGCTTTGATGTTGTTTAAGGTGTTTTTGCTGTTCATCTGTCTAAAAGACATTGTTCCAGAAGCTTTGTAGTTTGTTCAGTTGCAACTTTGCAAACCAAATATGTGTTGCTATGTTCTTTTTAGAGAAAAAACGCTTTCTGGTGATACTTATTCTTTTTTTTTTCTTCTGGTAACTGTACTTTTATGAGCTTTCCTGGGTTTTTGAAATTTCCTTAACCTTGGGGTGAATTTGATGGGATATCTACTTCTGGGAACATAGAAGCACATTTGAATGCTCCAGACTAGCAAACTGCCAGAATTTCTGTTCTTACACTTGCTGAAGATCAGTTAATCAAGGTAATTTAATTAGCATTACCTGGCTGCTGCTTACCCTCTTAATTTCAGTGGAAGCAGTAACAGTGTACTTATCTCTTCACAGGAAGGCTGTGTAAACTTTTTTTTTCAAAAGGCTGTATTTTTCCAACTCTACCTTTGTTTCTTCCACTTTGTCATGGGTTTCTCTTTGATTAGGTCCTGGCCTCAGATTTTGGAGAGGAACAGGAGATTGCACTGTTCAGAGATCATCTATAAGCATGACTTCTTTAGGGAACAAGGCCATCTGTCCTCCTGCTGGTTGGGATTGGGCTGGGGTATGTATCGTCAACACGTTTGTGTACAGTTGCTAGTTTTTATATGCTTCTCTGTGGTTGGAACTTTGACTTTTCCTCACTCAAGTGCTGACATGTATTATGCAGTTGTACAGCGAAAACATAAAGAGTTCACACTCTTTTGATTGGTCCATTGCTCAGTGTTATTTATTTATTTAAAGTGGTTCAACAAGTTTTACTTGCCCATCTTTCTGCCCAACAACATTCATGTGGTTAGTTTAATGATGAGGAAATTTCATGTAACACAGCCAGCTTTGAATGCCAAAGAGAACAAGAGAGCCAGGACAACACACTCAGAGAAGTACAGACTAAATATGTTCCTGAAAATTATTGAAATGTGTTCATGAATTTGTTTGTAATGTAGGCTGTTTAATAGCATTACTGTTTTATTTGGACCGGAACATTTTTCTAGGAAGTCATACCTTTTGTCCCAGTTATGGGTGGTTTGGGTTGGGTGATACTCAAAGTACAGGAAATCTTGCCAGATGGTAGAGGTGTAGAACTAAAAAAAAATCAGTGCTCAGATTCTAAGTAAAAATTAAATATTCATTTATTCTTCTAGGAAATCAGACTGGCAAACACATAATCACACTGAATTATATACTAGACATGGTATCGATCTATCCATTGACATAGATCAATGAAACGTTAATCCTACCTGTGGCTACTAAATTTTACAGCTCTTGGCCTTCTTAACTGGACTATTACCTAGTGCCATGATGCGTACCTAGTGTAAATAATATTGTTCAACCTTGAAATAGCTCTGCCACACACTGGACTCTCTGCATATGGGGTTCTCTCATGTATTTTTTCTTATCTATATTTTTCTATCTTTCATATTTATATTGATATATACTTAACACAGTGTCTGTAGCACAAGCAATTTCCCCCTGGGATTATTAAAATATTCAAATTATTATTTTTTACATTAATCCATTTTTCTTCTTTTCTAATGCTTCTCTCAGATGAAGATTATTTCCAAGTCAGACCATGTTGCACATTCAAGGGTCCAGAGTGAGAAGATATGGAATATACACTAATTAATATTTATAACAAGAACTTCATGGAAGAGTACAACAACACAAGAGGCAACTGGATAGGAGCCAGAACCCTTACAATAAGACCTGCAAAACACTGGAATGCTAATCCATTTTATGCACTAAGAAGAGGGATTGAATTCAAACTATTGTGTTACTGGTAGCTTGAGCTTGATCCAGAGCTTAGGTGAGAGATTTGTTTCTTTATTGTTTTTTTCCAATTAAATGTGAGGCTGTGGAAGCACATCACAACATTTTCTTGTATCTATATATATGTTTGTTTTTTTTATCAAAGCAAAAAAACATCAATGATGACACATTCCAATTAAACACAGGGCTCTGACATTTTAAATACTAACTCACTGACCTAACACACTGGCTCTTTATATCAACCTGGTTGCTGTTAACCTGTTTAGGATTAGGTTCACCTCTACCCTTTTTAATAGACTTTTTCCTATTTAACATAGGCAAGTGTGTAGTAAAAATGCATGTAAGAAACTTAATCTGAAAGCCAACATCTTGTCTGTGAAACTATCCTTGTGTAGTATGTGGCTAATTTGCAGTCTACAGACTCCCAATTGCAAAAAAGTTGGGACACAGGATAAAGTGTGAAATGAGAAAGGCAAATCCTTTTCAACCTATATTCAGTTGAATAAAGCACAAAAAACATATGGTTAACATTCAAACTGATAGATTTCACTTATGTACTTACATTCTGAATTTGATGTCAGCAACACATTCCAAAAAACCTGGGACAGGAACATGTTTACCACCTTTTTCTTCCAACAGTCTGTACATGTCTGGGAACTGAAGACACTAAATGTTGATGTTTTCAAAGTGGAAGTCTTTTCCATTCTTACCTGATGTACATTTTGAGTTTCTCAATAGTCTATGGTCTCCATTTTCATATTTTCAGGTCTATACTGCAGACAGGCCAGTCTAGTACTCATATATTTTTACTATGGTGTCATGCTGTTCTAACTTATTGAGAATGTGGCTTGGCATTATCTTGCTGAAATAAGCAGGGATGTCCCTGAAGAACACATTTTCTGGATGGAAGCATATGTTGCTCCAAAACCTGTATGTGCCTCAGTTACCCATGCCTTGGGCATGAATACATCTCCATTCCATCACATATGCTGGCTTTTGAACTTTGCGTCAACAGTCTGGTTGGGCCTTTTCCTTTTACGCCTGGAGGACTTGACGGCCATTATCTCCGACATCAATTTGTAATGTGGACTTGTTAGGCAACAGCGCACTTTTCCACTCTGGGTCAGTCCATTTCAGATGATTTAGGGGCCAGAGAAGTCAGCATTTCTGGATGTTGTTGACATTTGGATTTGCCCGACAGACTCTTAGCTTACATTTGTAGATCCATCACAGTATTGTGTTAAATGACAGTGGTTTTGCAAAGTGTTCCACAGCCAACATTGTAATATCATTGACAGAATGATGCTGTTTTTTAATTCAGTGCTGCCTGAAATCAAAGACCATGGGCATTCAGTGATGCTTTTTGGACTTGCTCCTTACATATGGAGATTTCTCCCAGTTCTCTTAACCTTCTGATATTATTATGGACGGTAGACCTCTAAATTCCTTGCAAATAGACACTGAGAAATGTTCACGAACTGTTGGACTGTATCCCCATACAGTCTTTCAAAAAGAGAAGAATGTTGCACCATTGTTGCTTGTGAACCCAGTTGTGATATTATCACCTGCTATCAATTACTGTGCAGTGTTATAGGTGTTTTTTTAAGCATTTCACAATTTCCCCAGTATTTCCTTGCCCTTTTCCCAACTTTTTGGAAAAGGCTTGTAGGTATAAATTCAGAATGCATGTATATATCCAAAAAGAAAAAAAAGTTTATCAGTTTGAAGTTTAAATATTTTTCTTTGTGCTGCATTCAACTGAATGTAGGTCGATACACAAATCACTGGATTCTGCTTTATTATTAGTCCCAATTGCACGTTAGAGGTGATTCTGAAAGAGACTATAATTCACAACATATTCAGCCATAATACATAGAACTTTGCATGCCTGATATTACATTTGTGATTGAGAAATAGAAAAAATGTAGTATTTTTCATCATAGAAAAAATAAAACGTTTACGCTTTTGTTTTTGTTAGCTTTTCTCCAGATAATCTTTTAAGTACACCCACTATCAAACTAAAGTCAGTGAAGAACCCAGATGAAAGACACCCAGCCATGCTTGTGTGAAGTGCCATTGTGCAACAGATCATTCTTACCTGGAGAACACCCCAACTTCAGGAGAACGAATGAGCTGTATGGTTGACCAGCTTGGTCTCGCTGAGCCAGTGTTCATTGTCTGGGGTAAGTTTTCCGCTACAATCCAAATTAAAGGTCTTCTTCTTCTTCTTTCAGCTGCTCCCATTAGGGTTTGCCACAGCAGATCCTCTGCCTCCATCTCACCCTGTCCCTTATATCCTCTTCTGTCACACCAACCTAAAAGCCAAATTACACTGACCATGATTTCATTTATTAAACCAATAAAAGGGTGAAACATCCAAGGTGGGTGAATACTTTTTATATTTTTCTTCAAACAGGACAAGTGTTCCTTCTCGTGGAATCGCACGAAGATTAGGTGACTTAGAAGTCTGACGAAGTATTATTAATATGGGCACACATCATCCAAGTTAACCAAAATTTTACACTTCTGTGTATCTTGACTTTTGTTGGGTGATGGCTGGTATGGGTGGGGCTTTGCATCTTGCTTTTACAGGCCACTGAACAGTGCACATTTGTCATATACTTTCTGTGTTTTATGACATACTGACTACATGTTTGCAGCTGCATTGTGAGTGGACCATTACAAGACAATCCTTTTGTCAGTATACTAATTGTAATAAAGTACTTTTTCATCAAGCACAGTAGTATACACTGAATATTTTTGACATTTGACAATAGATTAAATGGGAACAAGGCCTTTCACCTGACCTCTCTTTCTAGTCCCTGTTTTAGTACTCTTGTTGCTGTATTTTGGATCAACAGAGGGCTCTTCAGGGGAGCTTTTAAGACAATTGGATATAATTTAAGAGTCGAGGCTAGAAGGGCTTGTTTTTCTCAAATGCCATTCTGAGACAGGATGTTCCTCAGTTTGAAAATACTGTGCAGATGAACAAAGATAGTCATACACTGTGAAAAAAGAAATTAAAAAATGAAAAGAGAAAAACTCAATATCAAGGCAACTAAATACACTAGCACTTAAATTTACATGTTTTGGTAAGAATTCTGCAAGTGGAATTTTCATGTTTGCTAATTATAATATTCCTGTGAGGTTAATGAGAAAATTCTTCCTCTCTGTCTTGGGCACTGGTCTCAGCATTTGGAGAGGAATAGAAAATTGCACAGGTCGGAAATTGTCTATAATCATGATTCTTCAGGGAACAGGGTGTTCCGTCCTGCTGTTTGGAACATGGTTGGGACTGGAATGTAGGATGGATCAACAGAAAGTTTGCATGTAATTAAACATTTTCATATGATTTTTCTGTGTTTGGAACTTTGACTCTTCCTCACTTAAGTGCTGACATGTATTATGTATTGTTATTACTATGCATGTATGAGGAAAGCATACACAAAGTCCAAACTCCTGGGTTGGTCCGCTGCTCAGTGTTATTTATTTATTTATCTTGATTGAAATGGTTCAAGAAGTTTTACTTGAATCCTGTGCTCCTCCAATCATACCATTATTTCTGTTCAACAACATTCATGTGGTTAGTTTGGTAAATATCATGGTCAATATAATTTGGCTTTTTTGAGAAGAATTTTCAAAAAAAATTTAAAAAAAAAAGCCTCTTTCATGTCAAAGTGAAAACAGAGTTTTACAAACTAATTTCAATTAGTGAAAAATATATGAGGTTCAAATAAATGTTTGCAGAATTTTTTGTAAACATTCCAACCACCCAGACCCTATGACACTGACACTGAAACCACAAAAATTACTTGGGAACCACTTGAGCAATTTGACAAAAAGCCCAAGTTGGTGACCTAGCCTGCAAACTCTCCAGATCACCAATCCTGATCAAATATCTATAGGTCGTACTGGAACAAGTCTGATCCATAGATCTGTCACTCCACAAGCCCAGGGGTCTGAACAGCTGGCACCAGTGTCCTGGTGTTAGCATTAACTGCCATCATTTATGTAACCGGCAGAGGGAGTCCATAGGAAGGGATTTACATCCATTGCAGTGGAAGTTGCAAAACAATGGAACACTCATCTATTTGATGTACTAAAAAGAGCACCTGAAATGAAACTACAGTATTGTGTATCAACAATGTTCTAAATTGTATTTCAAGTCAAATTTCTCATGGATTTGAATTCTGTAGAAGCAAAATATTTGTTGTTTGGTTTTTTTATTTTTTCCTTGTCAGCAGAAAGAAATATTAATCATGACTCATAACTTTTATATACAGAACCCTGATTCACTGATACACGTCATTGTCTTACTGAGACATTTAACTTCTTTATATCCATTTGTTTGCTATGTAAATTTTAAGAAATCTGTAATTTAATAAAGTTTTACTTTAAAATTCTGTGGGACTTTCCAGTTACTTTTTAGAATCAAGAATTATAATCCTTTATTGTGATTATGCATTCCCATAATGAAATTTCTCTTGGTAGCTCTCGTCTTAAAGATTTCAAAAACAAACAATAATAAACAAACACACAATAATACATGATATATGAATAAAATTATGAAAACTGACTATAAATTAACATGCCTAATAAAAAAAAATGTGAATGATCATAAAATTCTCAGTTTCAAAGCAAGGTTAAATGTTTTCCCATAAAAACACTTTAAAATAGTCACAAATTTACCATAATGTCACACGTATGTAATGTTTAAGTGACAGATAAAACTGTTAATTTCAAGTTTAATACTGTAAGTCTGTATCTAAAATTAGATGCATTTTGTAAAATGTCACAGTAGAAGTGTAAGCTCTTTAATTAAAGAATTTATAGTTAGTTAACAGAATGTTGTATTAATATGGAAGTTTTCGTTATTCGTGTTATAATTGTGCTGTATAGCGATATATTTTGTCATGTGGGGCATGGCTTTTCTTTGGCTTCTGAAGTGGGAGAATCCAAAAAAAGTTGGAGAACCACTGCTCTGAGGCCACACCCAGTCTCCATCGAGTCTGAATTGCCATGTTGTTTTCAAGAGACTGCATATACTGCTATGCCTATACTGTAATACAATAGTCCCCCTATAGATTACTTACTCATCAGGTCTGTTCATTTTTTATCTGCTATTTTGTGCTTTTTTCACAAGTTTGTCTTTGCAGCAACATGTTTTTTTCTGGCCCTAATTGTGTTATTATTTACTACTGTAACCACTGCATGTTTTTACCAATAAACAGAATAAGTCTTCATTCCTGTGAAAACTGTTCTTGCAGAGGTCTAAGTAAGCACTATTATCATGGGCACACACCATAAAGATGCCCAAAAATGTCACACTTCTGTTTTGTTTGGTGATAGCTGGTGTGGGGGTGAGGCATTGCCACTGAACAGTGCACTTTATAATATCCTTTATGTGTTTTATAACATACTTGATCCCTTTTTGCATAAGTGTTGTGGCTGGAGTTTCGTAAATTAGTTCTTTTTTAAATGTACTAAGTATAATGATGTATTTTTTTCAAACCTCAGCATAAAACGTTGTTAATGACTATTACCATAGTATTGTAAACTGTGATCATGTTTCACATTTGATATTTGCCAACAACTGCATTGTATTTTCTCCTTTTTGTCTCTGTTGCTACTTAATTAAAAAAAAAGTTTAATTTATTTTTCTTGCTTTTTCTGGGCTGACCCTTTAAAGCTACCACTCTTGCCTGTTCTAGTATTCTTGCACCTTTTCGGATCAGCAGAAGCATTTTCAGGGAGCTCCAGGTACACCTGGTTTGGACCCCCGTTTGCCTTCAGAACAGCCTGTGCATTTGTCAACTGCACATCCATTACGTGAATCTCTGTTATCTTGCTGGAAGCAGCCATTAAAAGATGGGTACACTGATCATAAAAGGATGGACATGCTCACCAACAATACACAGGTAGGCTGTGGTGTTTAACAATGCTCGGTGGGTACTAAGGGGCCTTAAGTGTTCCAAGAAAATATTACAGCACCTGCAGCCTGAACTGTTGACACAAAACAGGGTGCATCCATACTTTTAAATTGTTATATTGTTTATAGCAAATTCTGCCATCAAACTGTTGCAATAGAAATTGAAACTTGTCAGACCAGGCAACAATTTTCCAATCTTTTAGTGTCCACTTTCCTTAGCTATTCGTGAGTTGTAGCTTCAGGTTCCTGTTCTCAGCTGACAGGAGTGGCACCCAGTGTGGTCTTCTGCCGCTGTAGGCCATCTATTTCAAAGTTCGATGTGTTGTGTGTTCAGAGGAGCTCTTTGGCATACCTTGCTTGTAATGAGTAGCTATTTGAGGTACTGTGTAGCTCAAAGCAGTCTGGGCATTCTCTTACCTCTGGCATCAACAAGCCATCTTTTCCCAGAGAACTGCCACTCACCAGATATTTTCTCTTTTTCTCAGCATTCTCTGTAAACCACAGAGATGGTTGTGTGGGAAAATCCCTGTAGATCAGCAGTTTCTGAAATACTCAGACTGGCCTGTCTGGCACCAGTAATCATGGTACATTCAAAGCCACTTAAATCACTTTTATCCTCGATTCTGACACTTGCTTTGAACTTCAGCAGAATGATGACCAGGTCGATGTGCCTAAATGCACTGAGTTGCTGCCATGTTATTAGTATATTAGAGATTTGTGTTAGCAAGCAGATGAACAGGTATACCTATTGAAGTGGCCAGTGACTGTACAGGTACATCTAAAAAAATTAGAATAACAAGAAAAAGTTCAATAATTTTTGTCAGTCATTTCAGAAAGTGAAATATATATATATATATATATATATATATATATATATATATGTATAAAAGCTGGTC